>JAMQCK010000815.1:0-15369 GCA_024196135.1 Pleurotus ostreatus/Saccharomyces cerevisiae fusant | reverse complement strand
CCCCCCCCCACGCGCCGATCGAGGGGGGCGGAGGTAGAGGCGACGCGGGGGTGGTGAAGGAGGGCGGCGGAAGGGGCGCGCTGGAGCCCGAAGTGTCTGAAGGAGCGGCGAATCAGCGACCGCGTGGAGGAGCAGCGGAGCTGGAAGCGCGCGAGGGGCGCCGTTGACGACTTCACTCTTCTCTCCTCCCCGTCCCCTTCCTTCCTTTTGCGTACTCTGAAAGCCCTTTCCCTCGGCATCAACCCTCCCCTCAGTGTCTCCCTTTCCCTCAGCGTCAACCTTTCCCTCGGTGTCGCCCCTCCCCCTCAGGGTCACCCCTCCCCTCCAGCGTCACCCCTCCGCGTCAGATACTTTCGCCTTCATCCTCCAGCCTTCGCTTTCACACTTCACCCTCCAAATTGCAGCCGACCGCCCTCGCTGCAGGCTCGCACCCGACCGTCCCCGCCGCAGGCTTGCGTGCATGGCTCTCTTAACTCTCCAGAGCGGGATAGGCTTTCCAAAGCGAGGGAGGCGCTGTATGCACGTTGCGCGATCAAGAGTCGCAGCTCGTACATCATGAGTTGCAGCTCGTATATCATGAGTCGCAGCTCGTAGTATATCATGAGTCTCAGCTCGTATTTCGGCCCCTTCTCCGCCGCAGATCACCCAGGCATGTCTACTCATGTTGTACGATCAATCTTCTGGTCACTGTCGCTTGAGAATGCCAACCCGATCCCGAGCGGGGGTGCGTGCGCAGGTATGGTTCTCTCCTACCTACACATGCATGAACTGGCGTAACTTTGATATACTCTATCATGGATGTTGGCGCCGCAGTGCTGGTCCCTATGTGGGCGTGAGGCAAGCTTCGCGACACGACCGGCCGCGCGGGCTCGGACACGAGAAACGTACGTGATGAGGGTGCGTACAATGAGCATATTGAGGTGAGGATGCCCCCTTTCTGGTTTCTCTGATACATACACAGCGCTGCGTTGGACTCCGAGGGAGGGGAAGCAAGTCAGAAGCGGCAGGGAAGTAGGGTACAAGCTTTACTGCTCATCTCTTCCCACCGCTCATGAGAACGCGCGCGGGGCAGGTCAAGTGGCCGGCAGGCGCGCTCAATCGCCATTGCATTGCAGACACGGGGCTTGTGGCTACATATACGAAGGTGTCGCTCTCCACCTTCCTCCCGTCTCCTTGGTTCTCCGCCTGCCGTCATACTCCAGCGCTACCACCGCCGCTACCGTCTCGGACCACCGCCAATTCCACCGCCGCCCCAGCCCCATCGACATGGAGAATCTTGTGACTCTTTCGCCGCGCGCTGCCACGTGTGAGTGATCACCGCTCCAAAACGAGGTGCAAGGACACGCAAGCTGACGCAACGCCAGATCGCATCCAGACCGTGGACACGGAGCTGGCGCCAGGAGCATGGTGCGTGCCCCTCCGCCGCGCGCGCGCTGCCTCACCGCTCTGCCCCCAGGCTCGTGCTCAGCGAGGGCGGCGCCCAGGGCCACTTCATGGGCCTTCGGTACTCCGACGCCCCCCACGACGACTCCGACCTCAGCGAGGCGGGTGAGATAGACATGGACGAGCCGGTCGACCAGCACGACGTCCCGCTCCTCTACGCGCGCCTGATCGCGCCCGCGATGCATCCCACGCGCGCAGAGGCAGCGCGGCGTGGCAGATGGGGTCCCGCACGCGCGGACGGCGCCGCCGTCATGGTCCTGCGCCAATGGGCCGAGCCGGAGGGCCGCGCGCCAAAACGTGCGCCCGCCCTTCGTGTTCACCGCACGCGCCACTGACCTCTTTCTTACGCCCTCCCACTCCAGCCACATCCGCAATCCAGAACGCGTCGCGATCGAGGCGCCCGTGGTCGTGCCGTGCAGCAGGATCGTGGGTGCGTTCCCGCTCTCCGATGCGCCCTCTTTCCGGCGGGGGCTGACTTGCGCTATTGCAGGACAGTACTGCGGGGCTGTGGATGTCTCGCATTTGACAGAGCTCGGAATCGATAACCGTCATGGGAGGCCGCGGCTGGCGTGGCCGCCCATGGACGGAAACGACCAATATATCAGACATCGCATCCCCAGTGTCCGTACCGACGTGGTAAGTCCATCCTCTGCTCGCCCAAAAATGACCATGCTCACTCAGTCGCGTCAATAGCCCGTGCGCGAATACATCTGCGCAGACGGGCTGTGCCTTGTCCCCGGCAGAATATGGGACACGACCCGCCGTGGGCAAATACGGTATTGTCCTAATTGTCTATTATTCTTCCACGTCGGATGCCTCGTCTGCCACGGCACGGAAGTCGCCCTCTCCGACTACGTCGACTTCTTCGGCGAGTGGGAACAGGCTCACCTCCACTTCCTTTTCCAGCCCGACAGACCGTCTGCCATGCCCGCACTGCCCAGCATCACCTGGGGCAATGACACGGGCATCGACGCCGACGTCGACGACACCGTCAACCGCATTCCCTGGCCGCATACCACCTGCGCTGAGCTCGCATGTGTGCCCCTCCGGCGGCGGACGATGCCCGCGCAGGCGCCTTGTGAGTATCCTCACACCATTTCTTCAACACCCTTAACGGTGCAATGGTTTGAATGCTCCCCGGACGGTAGTGCATAGCCTTTTCCAGCTTAATCCTTTCTATTCCTAATTCTCTTGCTAGCATTGTCATCACAAAGCGGGGAGGGGTCCATTTGGAGCTAGCACCCTTCAACCTCGACAACGACGACTCGTACAGCAATCCAGATGAGCCCGACACGCGCAAGAGCAAGCACCTTGCAATGCAGGCAATCCGGAATTGCCCACTTTCGTGGGTGAGCAGCTACGCATTATTCTCTCTACTGGACTCACACTGTGTTCAGGATAATTCGCTACCCGGAGCTTGTTGCAGTTGATGCCCCCTTCTTTTCCCGCTCAAAAACATGCATAGTATGTCGAGCCGACCATGCATTCTCATGGACTCCGTTTCAGGTGACCTTTGCTGTATTATTGACTTATCAATGTAGGGAGAACTAGTGATGACCCTACACAATGGCATCCCTACACTGTGCTATCCGCCCGAGGAACAGAACGACGTGACCTGCAGGTATCATATCCCAACAGTCCAAGATGATTTAGTGAGTCCGCCGCATACATATGCCGTCCTACGCTCCTGTATTGATGCTTCCCTTCCTCCTATAGCCTGCCGACCGCCAGAAGATGTGCTTGTGCGACATGTGCGTGCTCGATGAGGTATGGAACACCATGATTACGGGCCAGATCCGGTTCTGTATACTGTCACAAGTTGTAGGTATTATGTACAGCTTGACTCTAGCAGTCACTTGGTCACGCCATGCTTTATATACCGAGTAGTCACACTATACACTCTTTAGTCCATGCGTTGTCGCCTTCAGTCTGTGTTTGTGTCTCGGCGTGCTGCTGGGCCGCCAAGCCCCAGCCATCATGCTGAGGGCTCTTGAGGCCCTGCCCGGGGCTTTGTACCGGGCCTGCCTGCTTGCTTCCCCCCTTGCTGCTGTCATTAATCCTCTGGGTTGTTATTTGATTATCTACCGCTGACGCTCCTGCTCTCCGCAACCTCCCTACCCGTCGGTCGCTCCCTCGCATCCACTTCTGATATATACTCTGTGCCATGTTCTTCCACGTCCATTGCCTCGTGGAGCACGGCAGTCAGATCGCCATTGCCGACATGGAGGAGCACCTGGACAACCGGGACCAGTCGTACCTGCACCTTGCCCTTCACCCGGACAGCCCGGGGACCGCCCTCCTGCGCCCTACAACAGCTTCAGCATCGATTGCAATGTTGGCAAGGAGACGTAAATGACACCGCAGGCACGCTCGCCTGGTACAAGATGACCTGGGCAGAGCTCGCCTGCCTTCCAATTTGCCAGCGCACGAACCCAGGCGAGGCGCCACAAACGCTCGAGACGGTCTTCCTACACGCGACCATGATGGTACAGGACAGTTGTGATGAGGAGACCATTCCCAACCCCTCGGGAGGTTGGGGGCCCGCAGGAGGGAATCCGCGCCACAAAGTTCCTTGTGGCGAAGGACTTGAGGAAGCTGCGAGGCGAGGACCGCTTTCGCCGCTTTGTGTCTATTGGGTGCATGACACAAATCATCTAATAATGTATCAAATGTACTGTATCGCCGTTGTATGGGCCTTAAGCAGTGTATGTATCATATTAGTGTACTCTCGGAGTGTTAGGACCGTGCAGCCTACGCTGTTGAGGCCAAGATCGATCCCCTTTACCCCGGATCGGATTAGCTATTCATGCGCGCCCAGAACATCGCAGGAAAGAGGAGGGAAGACAAGGAAAGGACTGGAAACAGATAAAAGGCAAGAAAGGATCAAGGAGAGGTGCAGGGTCGGCTTGGGAAGAAGAGGATGGACCTCAATTCTCAACAGGAGGGCTTATCCATGTTGATATTGAGTCTGTCTACTGATAACTAGGCTACAGCCTTATATACTAGATAGACAGTGGAATAAGGAAAGTCCGGAAATGCTAGATAAGGAAGGTGCGGAAATCCGGAATAAGCGGAAATCAGGAAAGCACATGGAAACGCGGAAGCGAACCGTAAGTGCGGGCAGGAAAGGGATAGTGACATAAGAGTCGTAACGAAGGAGCGGGAAGGAAGCGGGAATCGTAAGCGGAATATCATAAGGACATGAAGCGCACCGGAAACTCGGAAACTCGGAACGAAGCGGAATCCGTAGGATATATAGGAAATTCGGAGTTGAACCGGAAACTAGAGGAATCAGAAATGGTGCGCTGGAAAGGATGTTGCGTGCACGCTGCACGTAACACGGAGCTCATATTCTTGAATAGAATGAAAGCCGTTTGACAGGAAAATTCATACTCGTTAACCGACTGGATACATTCGAACTATGACTGCTTCAACATGGAGATTGGCCAATAAGTACAGCCAAGCCACCCCACCTACTATTTGTACGCGTACTGCCCTAAGCGTAACACTACAACAGTACTAGCCTATCATTCATACAATAAACTGCCTTCCAATTCTGACGACACTGAAGATCTATGCGCCATCCTCATTAGGAAAAGCGTATGTTGGTGATTTGGAAGAAAGAACGTACATGTTCGGTACTTAGTAATGATAGTTGCTAAATGACGGTGATGGGTGATGATAAACAATAATTTTGGGTGAGGCAGTAGAATTAGCATACCTCATCATATATTGTGATCCATTCTCGACCAATTCAGCATGCAACAGCGATGATTTCAGGTGAAAGACGGTAACTTGCATTTGGCCCAGCAATGGCACATGGGGACCCATAGGGATGGACCTACAAGGACCAATATCCTTTGTCGGACCTGTACAAACCGTATCAGGCGCCTAGGACATCTACTACCTGTGTTACATCCACAGCGTGGCTATAAAATTGTTCTCCAGCTCAAACTCCTTACCAGAAATAAAAAAAGGCCTTCGGTCGGGCTAAGAAGCGGGAGGGCAATCCGGAGGTCAGTGACTTGAACCGCCGGCCTTCGGATTCCCTGTGCTGCTAACGTTGATCACAGAGAGCGCACTAAAACCCTTAGACTATGCAGTCCGCGGGTGGAATTTCGCCCGACACTACATACCTGCATCTCCTTAACAGCCTCTAAATTGCAGGGCGCTTCTGTGTCTTCTCCAACTTGCGGACTACATCGGGCAGGCAAAGTTCGAGATGAGATAGCTTTGATATCTATTGGAGCCTCCTATCAATACAAAATATGGTTCAAGTGCTTGTTGGTGAATGGATTATTAGCATAGAATGTATCACAGCGGTTGAGCACATTGCTGCTCGTCCACTCGGTGGACGCACTGTGTCCGAACTTTGGTATCGAATGGATGCTCCTGCGGATTTGGTGAAGGGGGACGATGCTGGCAAGCATACGTTTACCGCCATCAGTCAGACATTTGTTCACCTCATACAATCTGTGACCGTACTGTCCCTTCCGGTGTGCTCAATGTCATTTCTGGTCCCTGTAAGTATCTCAGCTCTGGTTTGAACCCAAGACACTCTGTAAGTAGCTGCGCTCCACTCATTCTGACTAGTCCGCCGACCTTAATATCTCTTCTTCAACCCACGGACGCCGCCGACGACGACAACCAGTGCTCTTTGGGGGTCGGACCGTACATCCGAAGGTTGCCGATCGCAGCATTCCGCGCGACGACGACTGCATCTGCGAGCCCCCAAAGACCACTGACTTCAAGAAATTGTCTGTATGGCTTAATATAGATGTATATTAGTATGCATGTGAAGGTACGTGGCTCCAAAGGCGTGGGGAGAGGTCTATATATCATTTTCTCTCTTTGGGTTGGTATATCAGCCCCCGGAGATGCATGTTGACAGCACTCCATATACGCAAAACTTGATTGGAACGTTTCCGGGTACGTCATAGAATACAGTCATGAACTCTTTGCTCAGCTTTTTCTGTCCAAAACCAGTTTAAACACCTTAGCGCTGCATGTTCATTTCAATGATCAGATGCATTAGTAGAGGTAGATATACTCAGGTACATAGGTATATCTACAGCGTAAGGACAAGCTGTGTGCACTTGCACTGGAGCAGTGCCGGAATGCACGATGAGTGCACGCAATGAGAATATGATTGGTTGGGTGCTGTGGGATTTTCGAGTGACACAACGCTCGCGTGTCATTGTTGCAACACACATGGATGTGTATAAATAGCGGAGGTCAACATCTTGAGCGCCTCGGAGGGGTTAAACGAAGAGGTGAGATCAAGATCACGGGTGTGGGGTGGGGAATCTGTGTAAGTGCTGGGCTTGTGCAAGGGGGCCGAGCCGATTATTACTAGAGTGCACATCACATCAGGGATATAAGTTGCAGAAGCTGGGAGAGGATCAAAGGAGGTAGGGGGAAAGGACACGAATGGGGGAAGAGAGATCAGCTCTACCCAAGTTGATCGCCAATGTGCACTACATGCTGCAACCAACCCGTTGTTGCCACTTGTTGATCGGTTATCCAGTGCTGTTTAGCGCAAACGCTGTGGGCTCGACAAGAAGGAGTGCCCTTGCTTGACGCGCACGGAGGGGGAGAGCAAAGAGGTCACTGCCATAAAGTTTTTGATCGGCCACGTGTTTTTGTCAATGCGTGTCGTGCTGCAGCGTGCCCGAGCGGGAAGGTAAGAGAGCCAGGACGGAAGCGAGTAAAGGGCAAGGGCAGCGGCAGAGGCAGCAACAGGAGGGGGCGGTCATGATCATGGCCAGCGGGCCAGCGGTGGCAGCGGCGACTTTGGCGCACACGGCGTGCACGGCGCGGAGAATTTTCCTATCAACCGCATTCCGCGCAGATCTGCACGGTGAGGGCGACCTGCCCAAAGCGGGTGGGAGCGTGTGGCGGAGCCTGGCTTGCCCGATGCAGCGAGAAGGACTGCCATCAACAGCCATCAACCCAAATATTGTTGCCACGCTCCCCCAATGCCATCAAAAGGGATTCCTACCCAGTTTTATTGCTGGATAATAAAGGAGGAAATAATTGAATGTAGGTTGGGGGAACAACGAGATGTGCCCTATGGCCACTGGTCAGTAACAATAGGGAATAATGTAATACACCCTCCTACAGGCATAGGGTATATTAAAATATTCCTAGGGACAGACCTCCTCTAACTACCCACCACTGTAGGACCTGTTCCCTACATTGTTGACCAGTTCCGTCATAATGCAATAATGATGTCTATCAATAGACTACAGATGCTGCCTGTTAAATCAAACAACCTCTGGTCCACATTGATCTCCCATACTTGGATACACACTGTGACATCTTGTTTCTTGTCAACCAAAAAAAGGCCTGTTTGGGCATGCACCCTGATAGCAATCAGTCTCAATGAGCCTCAAGAATGGGCACAAGTTTCATTGGCCATGGGAACCTCTACAGACCGGTCAAATATGCTATTGTCACAGGTGCAAGATCTGGCTACACATTGCTTGCCTCGCCTCGCCTTGCAGCAACTGGCCTTGGACAACATCACACTATATCTAGTTGCGGTCCTGCCAGAAGCAGTCAGCAGAGCGAGTCTGCCTCCAAGCAGGCTATATGACCTCATGCGCAGAGACAGCCCATGTAAAAATCCTCAAGGAGAGGTTACCTGACTTTTTCCGCACTTTGCCTGGGTGGGTCCGTACATATGCGCGTACCTACTCACACACTAAGTTCTTGTGCAGGGCATGCGCGTAAAAAAAGACAATAGTGGGCGCAAGAATCCCAGCACGATCCCAGTACGCGAAAGGTTATGCTTTCATTTACCCGCTAACACACATCTTGCAGAGACCGAGGGGGCACTGTCCAAGACAGAACCGAGCCAGTGGGCACACTGAGGCGTAGTAAGGGAGTCAGGAAGAGAAAAGACCTAAATGTGTCCCTCTGGACAGGAGGCTTCACCAAGTGTCAAGAGATAATGTGGCAGGAAGGGTTCGGCAGCAAGGTGTGAGCACACGAGCAACGCTGTAGGTAAGCTTACAGTACGTGAAAAAGTCTATAAAAATTGTCAAAAAAAAACACACACTCACACACACGCACACCACCGGCGTTCGAGAGCGCGTAGACAACAAGTGCAACCACCGCAGTTTCAGTCAAAATCGTAGCAGCATAGGCGTGGCTAATATGTAGCATATAAGCTGGATCTTTCTGGTTTTGAGCGCAGCTCCCACATTCTCCGAATCGTGTCCCATACCTACTCGTCTTGTCCTCGTCGTAGCCGCTATGAATTTCCGGTCATGGCGCGCCGTCAGCGCCGCAGAACGTGCCCAATGTTCGAATTTGACCGTGCGCCAGGTTCGGATACTGCTAGCTTGTAAAGGCCTCGTAATAGACCTCATTTTCCCTCACGAGCATTATGAGCCCGTACGATCGCCAGATTGTCCTCTGTCTGTGTAGCAAGTGTCGTTGTCCGGACAAAGGACAGCAGGGCCTACACCAGACACTTTGCACAGCGCGCGATCACTACGACAGGGATGATCGGCAGTTCGGCCGGCCTACAGGATCGTCGAGGGCTCACCCGCCTCGGGCCAGCGCTGACCGCAGGCTTCGACCAGCAAATGCTTATACTGGCGAGGAGTATCCGGAGACTGCAAGAGGAGACTCGGACAAAGAGGGCCAGCCTATAGTTGACAAGGAGCGTTGTTACCTTCGGTGTTCCCTTTGGAGCTGCTAATCTTCGTCCAGATCATCGATAGCCAAGAACTCGAAGAACCATCTGAGGACATGACCCCAGCTGCTGCGAGGGCCACTGCGGCAACGCTGGATGATCCATTGTTCAGCTCCGACGATGAAGCAGAACCACCTCCGGCTCCTCTTGAAGATGAACCGACATTATTTACCCCACCACCATCGCGTTCACCCTTCCCCGAAGCGCAGAATATCAAGGACAACCCATTCTTCCGGCAACACGCCACTCTGTATGACCCCGAGCAACCAGAGAATGCCTTTGCGCCCGACACGCCTGCCTGTCTTCCTCTCGTTTTCAATGACCACCCCGCCATTCGCAACACGTACATTTACGCCTTTGTTAATGCGACATTTTATAAGCTCACCCTCTCTGTGCTGCGTGATCAGCTTGACGGCGGCTACTCCAACTTCCTGACCATGTCCGAGAACAGCATACACCTTGAGGGCCTCAACGAGTTTGCGCATACACTGCCAACCATCGAGCGCCGTCTTGGAGTATCTACTGAAGGCTTCATCACATACCTCTTCGCCTGTCCGACATGTTGGACAACGTGTCAACCTTCACAACTACCCACGCTTGACACGTCGACCTGTACGGCCCCGAATTGCAGCGGCCAATTATATACCACCAAGCGCATGACGGACGGCAAGGAGAAACGAACACCCGGGCTCACCGTACGGTTCGTACGGCCATCTATGGCAATTGCGCGCATGTGTCTGCAGCCTGGGAAGGTAGCGCAGTGGCAGCAATGGCGCGGTGCGGGTGACGAGCCAGGTTTGATATTGTCTTTGGCTGCTCAGGGATATGATGCCTTTCCAGACCCCGACAAACCCATGACTGACATTTCTGATGGCTGGGCTTGGCGATCCGTAAAGGCTGGCTTGCAGCGACGACGGAGCGGGACTTGGGAAGTTCAAGATGTTGACGGTCATACTGTACCGGTATGTATGGAGGCAACTGGCAGGGGGTGCATTATGCTAACAACCCTCCGCACGTAGGCAACCCACCTTCCGTTAGGCGTCACGGTTGGTCAATGAGGCAACCATTGAAGGTAAATTTAGTAGCTTTTGGGGTGAAAGCGGACGTGCAGCGTCAGGAAATGACACGGTCTACCGGTTACAACACAAATAGCTTATTCTCCGAGCAAAAAAGACCGTACGCACAGCGCCGGAAAATATTCGAATTTCCGACCAATTTTGCGCGTTGGCAATCGACCCCTCCGTTAGGTGTTACGCTAGCTTATATAGCCAACTTGTTTGGGCCCTGTTACGCATTATGGTTGCCTCCATACATACCGGTACAGTAATGTGAACCAGCGCTTCGTCTCCTTGCCGAACGGTCTCCTGTTACAGATCAACATTGACTGGTACGTTGGTAAAGTGCGAGCTTCTAGTGACTGGTTAACCACCCTTGATAGGTTCCAGGCTGCTAAGGGGGCGTGCCACTCGACGGGTGCTCTATATACAACGATTCTCAATAATCCTTGTGGCATACGCAACCTTCGCGAGGAGACTCAGTTATCCATGATGTTCCCCAGCCCCCACGAACCGACACTCTCCCAATAAAACAACGTCATGCGCGAATGTACCTCCGACATAGCGCTCTGTACGACGGTCAGTCATCCTGCATTGCAAGGCTTCCGCTGGGCGCTGACTAACGATATAGGTTTCGCTCTACCCGTTTACTAGCAAGGTGCTAAACCGCGGGATGAATACTTCCACGCCTCGATACTCAACGACAACTCCGACCTCCCAGACAGCCAAAAGACGAGTGCACTTGCTGGGTGCACATCAATCTTCTTCATGTGCCCTAACTGCCCAGCAACATTCTATAGTCTGACAAATGCTGCATGCTTCGACCGCTTGAGTGCGTATGCCCAAGCCCTCATAACACGAATCATACTGAACCATGATACCCAGTGTTCGTTTTGCGTGATTCGTGGCGCTACCTGAAGTACAGCTTCCGTTACAAAGGAGGAGATCTTTGCACGTTGTGGTGTGCGCCACTCCGTAACACACGAGCTGCCGAACTGGATGCCTGGCATCACGGGTGTCATCGACTTCATGCACTGTGTGTATCCTTGTTCGTAAATTCATTCTACTCTTTGCCATACTCTAACCCGATATATAGGCATGGTGAAGCATCTCTGTAAGAATATTCTTCTCAAGACCAGCATGATAGATGCAAAAGCAAGCAGCAAGATGGAAGAGTTCTACAAGATGTTGACCTGGCCGCCCAGCATCAGCCGCATGCCCCTGTCGTTACGTCTTTGCTCTATGGCTTGGTGACTAGCTCGAGTTGACGCGACCGTATCCATAGATATTCCGAGGCGCCGGCAGTATCAAAGCCGATAATTGGAAGACTCAGATCCTTGTCTTGTACGTAGCTCTTTTCATTGCATGGCAAGTCAATGGCGAGATACCCGACGGCGAAGCACCTCCACCTCCCGCCAATACTAACCAAGCGAAGGCGCTTGAGGCTCAGCAATGTCTTGTATGGAAACGGATGAAGGCCGCGTATCGACTAGAACATCCGGATGCCGATGAGGCCACTGGGCCCTCTCTGGCGGACGCACACATGGATTGCTCCTATCGGCGACACTTCAACACCGTATTGCAGTTCTCGACCACTATCCGAATCCTTTCCTCGCACAAGATCTTGCCGAATGATGTCAAACGGGGATGTAGCTTCCTCTTGCGCGCAGTCCAAGCTTGGGCACGTATGCACCGCCATCTTACGCCCTACTTCCACCTCGCAATGCACTTCGAAGCCCAATTCTACCGCTTTGGGCTGTGCACGGGATGCTGGACATACCCTTATGAGCGTAACAATGGCTTTCTTGGGCGCTTTAACACTAACGGGCACTCTGGTGGAGAGCTTGAGTGTACTATGATGCGAGGCTGATGGAAAACAACGAAGATACAGGAGCTGATCAGTCATTTGCCATCTCGTGTCATATCTATAGCCTGATGCAGTCATCTAGCTCACGAACTTGCAACGTCTGCCTGCGCCGCATGTGCGGGAGGACTCAGAGTCAACTGACATCCTTAAGGACTGTCTCCAAGGGGGGACAAGCGAGCGACAGAGCTCTGTCGACAGTTATCAGGCCCGTATCAATGCAGCCTTGCTTCCGAGTTCATTTGGGTTGCGCATGGATGCCTGCTACAGTCCGGATACTGATAATACTTCCAGACCAGGTCCGTTATCCCAAGCAAAGTCGGCAAGTCGACCTACACGCCCTCGATCCAACATATTACTACCTTGTGTTCCGACATCTTCGCTCTAGCTGGCTCGCAGACCTCGACCTCATTCTCGACAGCAACATCTTGTACGGTCCGCGCCAAATCACCTTTTTCGGCAAAGTCAGGTCCTTCGCATACCTTTTGGTGAACAATCGCCGACATGGCGCCGCAACCTCATCACGAGGAACGACTTCGCGGTTCACATATATCGACAATCGCATTCCGGTCGAGGTTCAGTACCTATTCGAAGCGGAACAAGCTGTTTCTTCACGTTATGAGCCCATCCGCAATATGTTTGCTATCATCAAGCGCTTCCTATTGGACCAAGATATCGTCGCTCTTTTGTTTCCTTGGGACTTATGATATGTCTGAAGCATCTGCAAAACATTGCACGCCACAGCATACTGATAATGTTGCTCAGGACAACAGATTTGGGTGCCCGGACGTGGCGAGCTGACATTCTTGGTCCCGCAGAGGTCGTGAGTGTCTTGCGCCTGACGGGTCATTTTGTCGTTGCGCCAGTTTAGATTGGTTAGCTTGACCTGCATGTGACCATAGCGTTTGATTCTGTTCGTCTACGTACTGTACTGCTCTGTGATTACAACTAACACTGCACAGAAAGCGCCTGAAGAGGACCAGGTAGACGACATGTGATCGTAACGTTGTAACTACACCTTGTCGGCGGTCGTGTTCTGCAGCTCCTATTTATCATCACCCTCGTGCTCATCAAGCACATTCGTCTCATCAAGTCCTTCCCCTGACTCTGCGCAACTCGTCCTTAAAGTCGACGGCCCAGCCACAAGGGGTGCCAAAGGTGGTGTCGCCATGCTGATAGCGATTTCCTCCTTGGGATGAGCAGAGAGCCAGGCAGGATTGACGGCCCAGCGCGGGATCCTGAAGGCGGCTTCCTTGTTGGAGAAGCAAGGGAGTGCAACATCCTTGCGCTCTCCCTTGACCTGAGCATGCAGCATTTTACCTATGCCCCCGGCCTTCACCGCAACCGCATTATCAAGCATCTTGATGAAGGCCGCCACCTAGAACACGCAGACATCAAGACAGGCCGCGTGCATGAGACCGAAAAGCTCACGTTGCTTCCACGGTACATTGGCGGGCGCGTTATCCACGGTGCGATGCGGTTCGGGACTTGTTTCCCGACCTTCTCATCATCTGACGTCGGGTCAATAGCATCGTGCTCGACCTCGCCGCCACTCTCATCTGTCGACGTGTAGCTGTCTTGGACCAACCACAGCCAGTTGTGAGTCGACGCTTGATCGTAATTTTCGGGGTTGGCCAGCGCCTCGCGACGCTTCATGCCCTTCTGCGGATGCATTTGTAAGTCCATATTCTGTCCTTGCCGAAGACCAACAACTCACTCGCGCCTTGCGAGACTTCCGCTTGCCTATGATGGTCTGTTCTGCAGCAGTACGAGCGGGGGCTCTTGCGGGAAGCACATCCGAGCCGAGATTCTGATTGGCCTGCCAGCAGTGACGCATCGCTTTGTACTCCCCCCCACAATTAAATTCCACACTCCGGCTCGGTGAGCAATCATGTGCCTGGTGCGCGCGCGCGTTCCGGGCGGTCCCGTAAAATACACCTTTACAATCTACACCTCGATGCCTACCCGTGGCCCATACAACCATTATGACAGCCCTCAGAAAAACCGCTTCGTGGGGCGAGTTTTGGCTCAGGGTGGTGAGGACATCAAGCATGCCTCCGAGGTCGAAGGAATAAACAGCCGTACCGGATACGACATCTGGAAAGAATTCGATGTGACCAAACAGACACATCATCGGCCTGGCTCTGGACGTCCTCGCATCTTCACCAAGGCCAAGAAGGCTCGTGCCATGCTAGAGATCCGTTGCAACAGACGGCGCCCCTTGGATAAGGTCGGCGCCATTGTTGGGGTCTCTGCATCGACGGTACGCGCCTACCTTCGGTCGAAAGGCTATCGACGATGTCGAGTGAGGCGTTTATACTTCCTCACTGCGAAGAACAAGGTTGAAAGGCTGGAGTGGGCCAAGCTATTCGCCCGACGTCACCAGTGGGACAACATCATCTACTCCGACGAAAGCTACTTCTATATCAACACAAAGAAGGATGCGGGCTTCGTCACTCGGCGCCCCGACGAGAAGTACGAGGAGGACTGTTGCATACCCACCTTCAAGCAGGCCAACATCCGGGCCATGGTCTGGGGATGCATCGCGAAAGGTCGGAAGGGCCCACTCGTCATTCTTGACTATCCTATCGGGAGGAGGTTCTAGAAGGTCCATTCGTGCCTTTCTACCAGGAGATGCGGAAGGAGCTGCGGAGGAAGGTCTGGTTCCAGCAGGATGGAGGGCCTGCCCACCGGGCCAAGTTGACACGTGCTTGGTTCGACTCACGGAAAATCCCCCCTTTCCCCCACCCTGCCAACTCTCCGGACATGTCGCCTATAGAACCTATTTGGCACATCCTCAACCATCGCTTGCGCGCGCTCTCATGGCTCCCGACCACACAGGAGGGGTTGAAGAAGACAATTAAAAAGCTATGGGATGAATTGACGGTGGAGGAGATTGATCATTATATTGCGCAGATGCCGGAGCGAGTTTGGGCTCTGCTTAAGGCTAATGGGGGACACACCAAGTACTAGTTTATCTCCATGCTATGGACCAGTGGCGGAGGCTTTCCCTTATGTACAAGAATCAAACAATTTGAATAGACGACCTCAGTGTGAAATTTTTTTGTGGGGGGAGTAGATGGTCTCCATCCTGGAATCCAGTTCCGCATCGGACTTCTGCAACATGAACTGTGTCGTAATTACCGGCTTAGGGTTAGGGTTAGGGTTTAGGGTTAGGGTTAGGGTTAGGGTTAGGGTTAGGGTTAGGGTTAGGGTTAGGGTTAGGGTTAGGGTTAGGGTTAGGGTTAGGGTTAGGGTTAGGGTTAGGGTTAGGGTTAGGGTTAGGGTTAGGGTTAGGGTTA
>JAMQCK010000814.1:0-15370 GCA_024196135.1 Pleurotus ostreatus/Saccharomyces cerevisiae fusant | reverse complement strand
CACCTCGCGGCGTAATGGCGCCTTCAGCGCGGTGCGCGATGTCCGACTCGGTAGACGATGACCTCGAGTGGCCATGAGGAGCGTGGTTGGGGGCGACGCTGGATGCTGGCTCGTTCTCGGCTGCGGCATCGTCGGCCGTGGATTCCAAGGAGGGTAAGGGGTGCGGAGCGACCGGGTCTGAGGGGGCGTTGGGAGTGGCGGCGGCAGTGGATTGAGGTTGCTCGTCGTTGGTAGGGGCGTCCGGAGTGGCGAGGGCATCTGGCGAGGCTTCTTCTGCGAGGACGTCCCCGCTCTCGGCATTGTAAAAGAACTGATTGGAGATGTTCAGCGACGGGAGAAGGTGGAAAATTAGGCCACGTACCGCTCCGAGATCAAAGTCCCCCGAGGTGTTGTTCAAATATTCTTGCTGCCTATTCAGCACCTCTTCGCCATCAAAGGTGAGGTCGTCTGCTGTCAATGGCGTGTGGTCCTCAGGCACAGTGACCTCGTTTGGGTCTTCATAAAACATGTCGAGACTACAAAGCCTGTCAACTCGACGACAAACCCCAAAGACCAAGACATAAACGCACCAATTCACGAAAAACTTAAAAAGTGCTACCGTCTAAACACTCGAAGGCGACGTCGGGTCGAATTTTCGGACGCAGGCGGCGACGAAGTGAGGCGGAATCGCGACGAGCGGAGGCTGCTGGGCGAAGGGTGAAAGAGGAGACGCGTCGAGCGTGGTAAACAGTCAACGTTGACGCGGTAAAGAAGGACAAACAAGCCTGATCTTATCGCATTTTCCGTTTTCGCACGCTGGCTATCTCGAGAAAATGGTCTGTGCGCTGCGCAGGCTGCTGCATCGCTGGTCCAACACGTCCGCGACACTGTTTGCATAGTCAGCGAGGAGAAAGTGAGGGAAAAATAGCCTCATACCTCGCAGAAAAAATATGGAAATCGAAATCTGCCGATATGACGCCAGGACCGCCGAATGCGCGCAATGGAAACATTTTTCTGCCAACTTTCCACCCCCCTTTCAGCATAGAACATGTCGAGTGGCCTTTGGGGAAGGCACTGACGAAGTCTCGAGGCAGCTTACCGGGACTAAATCGCGAAAATCAGCGGGTTCGGGGAGGGTACCGAAATCGCGATGCTGGCCTTCGAATGCGGGTGAGCGACGCCAAAGCCGGTATTCTGTGAGGTGCTTACGATGCCACAGGGTGTACGGGATACCTGAAGAAGGCTTGCAAGGTCATAAACCAATGAGTGGGACGGTTTGTGACTTTGGGCGCTATGTCGACTGGGATCGGTGCCCTTTGTCGTATGTCTTCCTGGCCGACGATGCGTCCTCTCGTGCCTCTCATTACGCTGAACGAAGGATTGTCAGCGCCCAGGACTCTTAGAGCGCTCTGGCAAACCACTGACATTATATCGCCTGCAGATTTCCCACCGGCGCGGTGCAATCTCACAGCTCACTGCTCTCCAGCGACACGTGTCACAAGAATTGCTACAAGCTCTGTCGTTCGTCAGTACGCTCTGTCGAAAGCTAGTCTTGGGCAAGAATCCACGCCAACACCCTCGCCAGAGACGTCGGGAACGACCTCTCGAAGCTCCCGACGGGCGCCTAGCGTGGTCGGCAGTTACGCGCCTCCGCAGACGTGGCACGATCGTACTTAATGGCCCTTGCCGTAACCTCTCACGCTCAAGGGCCCGAGGGCGGGCGAGCGCGCATATTCGACGTCGATGCGTCTCTTCTTCAACGTATAGTCTGCTAAACACTGGTGAGAGAGCCTTCGAATGGTATGTTCAGCGCCAACAATATGCCCGAGCTCAAAGGACTCACATTCCCTCCCAGACCAGACCCTGCCGATGCGCGCTCATGTCTTCGACAATCCTGTATGATAGTCTTGCGAGACCGAGATGATGCCTGCGCGGCTACATCTATGCCTCAGCAAGCACGGGACCTCGGGCGATTTGCGCTGCATCGTGACCGTCGTGCGCTCGCCAGGGTCCCCTAGGTTCTGCACGAGTGCCATGGGCTTAGACCAGAGGGCCCCCTGCTTCAATTGCCACAAGCGAGAAATACGCCTTTCATAACATCATATCATAGTTCGTCTGGTATCCTGTAGCAATCCCCGCGTCAGTCAGTATGCATGAGACCGAGCGAAGCCGAATGACTTGCCTCATCGCGCCTTCTAAGCCGCCCCTCCCCTCCCATCGCCTCCTGCCACGTTCATGAGCTCATATCCACGTAGAATCCATATTATACGATATACCTGACTCTCTCCGCGCCTTGCTCAGCACCCATATCCATCCTCACCCGCCCGCCACGAAAATTCAGCCTACTCACGTGAACACGTAACCCGGCCCGGGTGATCCGTCGATAATGAATTGATGCCGCGTTGTCCTGAACTTGCATCAAGTCGTACTCTTGCTCGCGTTCTCCGTCGTCGTCCGACTCGTAGAGCGCGTAGAAGACTCTCAGAGGTGAGTGGATGATGCGGGAGAACGTACTGACAGAGTTCGATGCCTCGAGGAGCGTGTCGGGGAATGCCGACGGTGGGCAAGGGCTGCGGGTGGCGTGCAGGTCGTCTCGCTTGTCGCATGCGAAGAGACCTTCCGATGGGCAGAGAGAGGCAGTCCTGAGGGTAGCGATATCAGGAGATGAGCGAGGGTGAGTGTCCGAGGTCCTCGACGGCGCGGGGGATCTGAGAATGCATTCCGTCAATTAAGCGCCCGCACTTGCGATACATCTACCTTCCCCCAACACCTACTACAACCCGCACATCATGCGTCTTCACCACGATTGCCGTCTAACCGCGCTATTTGCTGCCTGCCACGCACTTACCTACCGCTTGCTGCAGACCACAACCGCGCGCACCTGACACGAACTATATCGAGATCTTATTCAACCAATCGACGACAATGCCTCAACGAAACCCTCGGACCTGAGTTTAGAGCAAGGCAGCGATGCATTCTCGGTAGGTAAATCGTGGCTACTCACCTACCTTTGACCCTGGAGCGTTAGCGCTAACCAACACCCAAGAGCATGCATTCTGTATCGCGGCGCTGAGCGACGACAACACTGCCCATGGCACCAAAAACACACCACCCTGGCTCAAGATATAGCCGCGCTTCAACATCCAAGGCAGCGCTCGCAAACCCCGCCCATCAACTTCGAAGACAGCCCGGCCTCGGCAACAATTCAGCGACATCCCCACCAGCCAGTCGACAACCTCTCCGCATGGCCAGCCCGAACGTCCTATAGGCGCGAGCATGGTCCACGTTTGGAGGTATGCCGACGCCTTCATTCATATCAACTCTCTGCTCAAAGCCTCCAGGAGATGCGACTTTCGTAAAGAAGTTATCGACGCCGCGCGAGCGGAAGCCGTCGATGCCATCCCCGACGGCGATGGCGCAGATGCGCTCAACGGCAGCGGCACGATGGTCCCCTGACACAACAGCGCGACGAGATCTGCAAAAGGTGAACAAGAATGCGGTCAACGAGGCGCTTACCAACCCTAAAGAGTGCCTGTCCCCCGCAGACGAGGGGCGCGCGGCAACTAGACGTGCAGTGCCGACGGCCTGTATCTTCGTAGGCGACGCTACCCACCCAGCGGCGGCTTGCATTGGGAGTAGGGTCAGCCAATATACACCGCGCGCCGCGCGTCTCGCTGAGTCAGTGGGTGAACAATTCCCAATTGCGACCAGGACTGACGAAGCCCTCGAAAGGAGTCAAGTACATTGCGACTGCGCCAACACCATCGCAGCCCCGAGTCAGCAATGTCAACGTGCACCTTCAACAGGTTCGCGACCCTCGACAGATTCGCGACCCTCGACAGCTGCGACAACCTCCGCGTAGTTGGGCGGCATCGTCAGCGAAGGCGATGCGCTACCACTAGCGACCACTGCGACCACCGCCGCAACCGTATCGACAGAGCATCGACGCGCGACCACCTCCTAGAGGTCCCGGGTACTCGACTTCCAAGGTCCCCTGCGTGCCGTCGCCTCCTATAGAGGTGCATCCTTCGCTCGACGGACCTCCCATAGAGGCGTATCCTCGACCTCCTACAGAGGCGTATCCTCGACCTCCTACAGAGGCGTATCCTCGACCCCTTACGGAGGCGTATCCTCGACCTTCTATAGAGACGTAACCTCGACCTCCTATAGAGGCCCGCATTGTCCATCGGTATGCGCGCGCTCAGCTTCCACGTCCGGCGACGGTGAGCACTCACCTCCCACGCCCGCCGACGATGGCTAACCATCGATTTCCCGATATGGTAGGTATTGCTTCCCGATGGGGAACCGGCGCCGCGGTACTACAGAGAGAGCGCTGTTCTCCCTGCAGGGAAGTGAAGCGTTGCTTCCCTGTATGGAAGTTGATGGGCATGGAAGCGAAGGTGACGCGGCGCATCGAGGCATCAATACCCTCTGCTGATGGGCATGGACCTAGAGATTCGTCGAGGCTGCTGCTGACGCTAGCGCGCATCGAGGTACGTGCTGACGCTAGCTTGCGTCGAAGCACCCGGTGATGCTAGCACGCGTCGAGGCACTCAACCCGGAGACGCGCGCCACAAGCGGCAGCTGTTGGACCATCAGACCCCATTGCACGATGTATCTACGCGGGGTCGCTCATCGAGGGTGCGATGGGCCGCCTCCCAAGCGCACCGCGCACGGACATCGCTTGGGACAGGCGAGGCTTCGATGTGGTATACGCGCGATGAACGTGCGACATACGCGTACGCGAGGCCTTCGCGCGTACCTCGCATACGCGACGCGTGCAAGCGACATGGTACGTGCATGCAAGGGAACAGATATCGAACTCACCTGATCGATAGATGTGGCGCGAAGGGCCTTCGGTACGCCGTGGCGAGAAAACGATGTGTGTCGGCGAAGAGCAAGCGATGTGTGTCGGCGAAGAGCAAACGAAGCGCGTCGGCGAAGAGCAAGCAACGGTCGACCAGGGGCAATCAAGACGGGAAGCCCCAATCGACGAAGGACGAGAGCACAGGCGACGGAGAAAGAGCACCGCGAGGCGACCAGGTGAGTCTTGACGCATTGTTCTTGGTGGCGAAGAGGCGACGAGCGACGAGCGTAGACGAGAGGAGGAGGAGGGATGGAGAGAGAGCACGATGAAGAGACGATGATTGGGGACACAGAGGCGAGCAGAGGCGAGCGAGAACGAAGCGAACTGACGATGAGCAAGGCGGCGACGAGATGGGCGAGGAACTTGACGAACGAGGCTTGCGACGAAGGAAACGATGTTGGCGACGACGCCCACAATGTTGGCGACGACACGGACAACTGAGAGAAGGGCTACGACGAACTGCGAGAAGGGCTGCGACGAAGGAAGTCAGCCAGAGTCCGGGACGACAACAAAAGACAGTCATCCCGAGGACGACGACGCGAAGAGGGAGAAGAAGAGGCATACCTTGGTAAGACCCTGCTTATAAAGGCGATGCGGATGCATCTAACTGAATCACAATAGGTGGAAGCCGAGAACTGGTGGCGCAGAGATACGCATCCGGTGCGACGACGGTACGCATCCGGATCCGCTATTGTGTTCGCGGACGCATTGTCGAAGATAGTTCCGCGAACCTTGTCGAAGACTCCGGTGCACGGATGCCGATCCACGGACGCACTCGTGACTGTACCGCAAAAGCCCAGCTCGCGACTATCCCAAAGCCGGGCTTGCGACTATCCCAAACCCCGCGTTGGGACTAGCTTGAAGCCCGGCTTGCGACTATCCCAAAGCTCGCCTTGCGACTACTCCAAAGCCCGGCTTGCGACTACCCGAAAGCCGAGCTTGCATCGGCACCGAGAACCGGACGACGGATTCGAACACGGATACCCGAGCGGAAAGTTGCCTAATCGGATCGAACAAGGGCGACCGGCGAGGGCGTCTACAACGGACCGAGGAAATCTATGGCGAGCGCCGGATGGAGTCTATGGCGAGCGCCAAACGAGTCTATGGCGAACCGGAGTCACTTCAGTCGAGGGTTCAAATCGAAGGGACTATGCCCATGCGGCAAGAGATGGCAATGGAAGGTGCGGTGGCGCGATGGAAGGTGCGATGGCGGTGGAAGCTCCTGCGGCGATTCAAGCGAAGGTCTGCTGATGGTCTTGTGGGGCTCCTGACCGCAGGGTGATGCTCAATGGCTTCTTCCCGCAGGGTGATGCTGACGGGCTTCTGGCCGCAGGGCGATGCTTAAGGACTTCTGACCGCAGGGTGATGCTCAAGGGCTGCTTCCCGCAGGGCGATGCTCAAGGGCTCCTGACCGCAGAGCGACGATGTACGGAGGCCTGATGTCGGACATGCCGATGAGGAGGAAGACGCATGCCGGATATGCCGATGAAGAGATGGAACATCTGATGCGTCGAGGGCCCAGTGGCGCGAAGAGATTCGGTGGCGCGAAGAGATTCGGTGGCGTGGAAGCCGCTGAAGGGATTCGGTGGCGCGGAGGACGGTGAGTTCCTGTTCACGCGGTGGCGCGGGAGGAAGCTGGCGAAGGACCGGAAAGAAGCTGGCGAAGGAGGTGAGTCCGTATTTACTCGTGTTTGTACGTGGGTGGCTCACCATAACGTCCAGCGACGACGGATGGCGGACGAGGGGGTTCTCGTTGACGATGCGAGGACGAGGAGATTCTCATTAACGATGCGAGGAAGTCCAGGACGCGCGAGAGGTGCTCTTCGTCGGTGGAGAGGTCTTTCGTGAATGGCGTCGACACTTGCGGATGGCGATGGGCCTTGCGTATGGCGATGGGACTTGCGGCTGGCGATGGGCCTTGCGTATGGCAATGGGCCTTGCGTATAGCGATGGGCCGTGCGTATGGCGAAGTGCTCGTTCGTCCGGTGAGGTTTCCCTTCTTGGCGAGAGCGTGCATCAACAGGGAGCGGGTCGTCCTCATGGGCGGGACACAGTTTCGTTGGCGATGTCTCCCAGTAGCATCCGCCATGTCGTTCCCGGCCATCGTGAGGGGGAGCGTGTCGTGCGCGGGCGGGTTTCGTCGTCGACGGCGAGGAGTCGTCGTCGACGGTGAGGTCCTCGAAATTGACTTTCATGACGCAGGCCACCCGCGGTCGAATGGGAGGGGGCCGACGAGGTCATCGATCATCGGGCGCTCGCGTCGTCGAGAGACCCAGTCTTGACATCCATCCTTATCAAGACAACTCTGCAGCGCCCAGAGTATCGTCTAAGGGACCCTCGTCAGCTCTCGCCATGGTTCACAGTCCCAGGCCACGCACCTTCGTCGCGACCCCCTCTTGCTCTCGCCCATCATCATCTGCTTCTCCGGCTCCGGGCGACCTCGACGGGCTTGCTATTGACCTCGTTGGGAAGCTTGTATTGGCCTCGTTGTGCTCGTATTGACTTCGCCAAAGCCTGTTCGACGTGCGCATTCATCCCATCCTACACCTAACATTGCCGAAAGGCGCTAGTCGTCGAGCAGGGCCTAGGGTTACGCGTTATGGAAAGCGATGGCGACGACCTCGAGAACAGGCGAAAGCTCTCTAGCAAAAAATGCCGGGAAAAAAGTGGCGAGGAGGGGCGGGCGAGATTATAACCAGGAAGGGACGGCGAGACCTTATGTACTCAGCCCGATAGGCATGCGGATAATGACGATTTTGGCCCGCGTGTTCTTGTTTGGCCGACGGACGTGCGCATCACGCGAATATCACACCTTGGCGGAGAAAAATATGTGCCATTGGTTTTCATTGCTCCTACACAATGTAGTAGGCTCTATATACAATATACCACTATTTTCTCCCATTTTTGAGTTCATGAAGACCTTTCGGCGAGCAGAACCTCGTTCACAACCTGCTGTTCGACTTCGCCACCGGACCATTCCGCTAGGCCCATAAGTCAAAATCAGGCGATCGCAGTCCGGGATGTCTTGTCCGGAAAGCCGACCTCCGAGCGCGCTCCGTCCGCGATCCCAATGTGCTCCCGGTACATGAGCCCACCCTCATCACCACGCCGAGGCTCTAAACCCTGCAGATATCCCGTCTACCTTCCTTGTTAGGCGTCTGTGCGTGGATCTGGACTACAATCAGCTTGCCTTGTGTTCGACATACCCATGCGGTCCTCCATCCCTCCGAGCGAGCGCAGTCTGGAGAGCTCAGCTTACCCCGGACGCTGGCCCTAACCCTTCCGAGCGCGGAGGAATACAAGGGCACAGCCTCGGGCTTCTCCTCATCACCTTGACGACGGCGATCCTACCTCGTTAGGCAAGGATCGAGGGAGGGAGGTCAACCGGTCGATGGTTATCTGGTCAGCGAGCCAGTTGAGGAGAAGAAAGCGCAGACACGGACCTGTGGACTACGGTCGCGGAGGGCCTACCCCGTAATGCACAACGCAGTCGAACCTGGCGACGGATCGGCTGGAAACGCGGAAGCTTTTCGCTGGCGACCTTGGAGGACGACGATTGACGGTCTACGTTGGCGAAGTCGATTGAGACCAACACCACGACGATCACAGTGCGGCTAGCGGAGTTGACGAGGGAGGACATAGCAGCGGGCCGAAAGACAATAAGGACAACGGTGCGTGGACTGCGTATGACGATTGAACATTGGCTGACGCGTCTCTTCAGGCTTGAAGATGATGCTGGAAACTCGGTTAGCTCACGCGTCGAGCTCGGACAATAGAACACGTCTCAGCACTCACCGTCATTCTCAACACTCGCCGTCATCCCTCAACACTCGCCCTCATCCTCAACACTCACCGTCATCCTCAACACTCGCCCTCATCCCTCAAGACAACCTTCAACATCATCGTCTTGATCCCCTTCAATCCCCTCGAGCCAGAGAGCGGCGCGTCTCGTCCCCGAACCAGAGAGCGGCGCCTCCCCTCCTCAAGCCAGAGAGCGGCGCGTCCCGTCCCCGAGCAAGACCGCGCCGCGTCCCCTCCCCGAGCCAGAGACCGGTGCGCCCCCTCCCCGTTCCAGGGAGCGGCGCGTCTCGTCCTCAAGCCAGATCACACCCTGTCCCGGTGCGAGAAGACTGCGCAACCCATCCTCGAGCAAGACCACGCCGCGGCACATACCCCTCCCAATAGCAAGGCCCTCACGGGTGTCCCTTCCCTCGTCTTTGGAGACCGAGGCAAACGAGCTCGATGCAGACATCCTTCACGAGCTCGACGCGCGTAGAATCCTCAACCCCGCGCGCGTAGAACTGTCCAACCCGACACGCGCAGGCTTCTCTGGCTCGACGTGCGCACGCGTCCTCGCGAAGAGCAGGGCAATCGCCGCGTTCAGCGGGTCAGTCGCCGCGTTCAGCAGGTCCGTCGCCCCGTTCAGCAGGTCAGTCGCCGCGTTCAGCAGGACAGTCGCCGCGTTCCTCAGCCGTTACCCGAGCTGCGAACCAGGGGAGCTGTGGGGAGCGTGGTCCGCAACGCAAGGAAGACGCAATGGGCGACGTCGGGGACCACCAGCGACGTCGGGAACGACTGACCACGCGAGCGACCGCGGCCTGCAATGCGGGCGACCGCGACCAGCAATGCGGGCGACCGCAGCCTGCAATGCGAGCGACCGCGGCCTGCAATGCGAGCGACCGCGACCAGCCACGCCAATGTTTCCCTACGTCGACGCCAATGTTTCCCTACGTCGACGCCAACGATCACCTACGTCGACGCCAATGATCACCTACATCGACGCCAGCGTACACTGACAGCCATGTCAAGTGGATGCTGGGATCCTGGCGCAAGCATTTGCGTCGACACTGTACCTGGGCATCCGCGTCAACGCTGTACCAGCATCCGCATCGACACTGCGCCCGCCCATCCGCGTCGACACTGCGCCTGCGCTCGAGGAAGAGTCGGTTCGTGCCCTCGAGCAAGCCATCCCGTCCGCCGCGATGCTTGACTCTAAACACTCGCCCTCGAGTCAGAATTGGTACTCGCCCTCGCGCGTCAGATTCGGTACTCGCCCTCGCGCGTCAGATTCGGCACTCGCTTTCGAGTCAGATTCGGCACTCGCCCTCGAGTCAGACTCGGCACTCGGCACTCGCGCTCCAGCATGACCACCACTCGCACCATGCAAGAGTCGGCCTTCGTCGACGGACCCTCCCTTCCGCGTCGACGGACCTCTCCCCTCGCCTTCCGCGCACAAGAGAACCATCCGTACCTACGCTCTTCATAAGCTAGGTGCGCGCATGCTTCGTGAGCCCGGCGCGCTCTACGCGAGCCGGCTTCACGAACTGGACGCCGGGGTGGGCAGGCTTTATGACCTTAGTGCACGGTGGCGTAGGCTCAAGGAGACGCACTAGCGACGGCCGTTGAATTTCAGGGAAGATGAGTTGTTTCCTCGAGGGAAGATGACAAGTTTCCTCGACGGAAGATGTCAAGTTTCCCCGAGGGAAGATGACTAGTTCCCTCGAGGGAAGATGACTAGTTTCCTCGAGGGAAGATGACAAGCTTCCCCGAGGACGCGTATGCTCCATCGGGAACGCGTATGCTGCATCGGGAACGCGATCAGCTTCGTCGGGAACGCGATCAGCTCTGTTGGTGACGCTGTCAAGAAGGAGGGGGCGTCGGCAACGAGTCCAGGGAGGCGCTGCTGGCGGCGCCGGAGAAGGAGGGGGCGTCAGCAACGACGCGGGGGCGCGCGACTGGCAGTGACGGAGGGCGCGCGACTGGCAGTAACGGAGGGTGCGCGCCTGGCAGTGACGGAGGGCGCGCGCCTGACAGTGACAGAGGGCGTTACCTGCGACTGCGAAGGACGCCTAGCGAAGCTGAGGACGCGATTCGCGATGCCGAGGGATGAGACCCGCGACGCCAGGTAGAGCGAGCCGGGCTCAAGACCGGAGGGTGCATCCCCTCGAAGCCCTCGACGCGTCGCCTTGGTGATCCCTGGCCCAAATCGCTGACCAGAGTTGGCTATGCCCACGCATGCGGCTCACTGCCATATGGTCGACGTGCCCTCTGCACGATCCATGCATCTTCCCGTCCTGAACGCGCAAGTCCCGCCGTGTTACGCACTAATGCGCGGCCAAGAGCGCTCTGAAGGGACCTGCTCGACTCCGGCGTCGACCGCGGAATGGCCGACCTCGAAGCACATATCCCAGAGCATGACAACGACGCCGCTCTCCCTCGCGCATATCGCTTCACGCGTCTGGCTCGAGTCTCGACGCGTACCCGTGCCTGTCCCAGGCGCGGCGCGCTATGTCAACATGCGGGAACGGCCCTCGCGAGCGCTCCCCGCGTTGGCTCCGATGGCATTCCAAGGACGTGCCTCGAGCACCTACCCGATGGCGCACTTCGCGCCCTCTCAGTCGACGAGGCTATCTGGCACATCGATACCATGACGAACCGAGGTCGGCATCGACGTCACCAGAGCCTGGCAGCTTCGATCGCGCGCGCCGCACCTTCGTGCCTGCGCAATCCGAGTCGTCGTCGGTCTATGTTGCTGGGCCTGCGCGCGGGTGTGCTGCGAGGTGGCGTCTATATGTTCTCGTCCCTCCGAGTTCGATTATATGCGCTTTCGAGTGTATGTGCATGCTGTTGATGTGTTCAGGACCACTGGAATCGGGTGTGCATGCCCGTCCTTCGTCGGCTTACGCGTCGTCGTAGGCTCTCAACGGACCTACGAAGCTGGACAGGCCTATCTCTATCCGAGGACTGACATTTATGTTAATATCGGCGGAGACCTCAAGCGGGGCGGGCGCTTGAACGGGATGTGGTGCGCGCCCTGTGCGGGCCGTAGCGTCGCAGGGACGCGATGGGTAAGTGGACGAAGAGAATGCTGCGGGAGGTCGAGCGAGCATGGGTGTGGTCCTCTGGACGGCTGATAGACTGCTACGCCTCGTCTGACGGACGAGGCGGCGGTCCGGCTAGTAGAACGATGCGGTGGGCGGACCGCCCTGACCTTGGGTATGCGCAAGGCGCGGGTCTTAGACTGAACGTGTCAGCTCGTCGTTGCGGTGCCTATAGGTAGGTGAGTAGTTATACTCACCTGACGAAATGAAAAGCTTCTTTTTGCCTCAAAGCCTTCGGTTGTGTTTGTGTGGGATGGCTTGATGCATGTTGTAAAGGAGGATTGTCGGGCTGCGAACTCTTTTGGTCAGCATCCACGACGAGCGTACTATGGGCGCCTTGGGGCTGCTCACCCACGAGTGGGGCTCGATGTAGAATGGCAATGCTGATTCGATACGCCTCTGCGTACAAACATGCGAGCGTCAGACGAGTTTGTGAGTCTCCATCGCGTTGCTGTGGCATTCATTTTGACCGAACGTTGTCAGATGCCGTCTTCATAATAGCTAGAGACGACAATATGTAAGCTCTTCCGGTTCTTCGCGTAATTCCCTTACTGACCTGTGTGCGCAGAATACGCCTCGTCTTGAGCGTGTGTATCTTCCGATGTGAGATACGCACGGCGCCTTCAAATGTTCTGCAGTCTCTGCGTGTCAAAGGTACGTCGAAGCTGCGGGTGGGCAGTGGACTGCGTTGACTTCCAGTTTGCGTAGGACGGCCGAACTTCACCGCTGATGCGTGCGCGGCAGGGTGCGAGATTTTCAGCACCATCTTCTTGTGGGCGGTGGCAACGAGAAGACGGCGCTTCTCTCTCCTGAAGGGCAAGGTCGTTGGCGTGCTGGCGCCGCATAGACTTGTCGCCCGGCAGTGTGCGGAAGCCTCGTCGTATGGGCAAATGATGCGCCTTCGTGGGTGCGAGGGGATCTTGCGTGGGCGATAGAGGATAGGACGCTGTGGCAAAGGCGGCTTGCGAGTCGGTGAGCCACTGGTTCTATCCCATGCACTACGCGTACTCACCTTCGGCATGCAGGCTAGTACTGGATGCACTGCCGGCTAGTACTAGATGCGCTGCCGGCTAGTGCTGGATGCGCTGCCGGGCTTCTTGTGCAACCTTCTGCTATCGCGGGGAAGCGGATTGTCCGGGCGCGGCATTCGTAGCAGTTTGTCCGTCGTGGATCCTGCGCTCGGTGAACGCTGAGGCTGTGGCACCGCATGAGGCAAAGTTCTGGTCCTGCAGAGAGAGGTAAGGGTATCGTCGAGATCACAGGATCGCGAGCTCATCTCGGATCCCAAGATGCGCGTGCTCACCTCCAATCCCAAGATGCTCGGTGCGGGTCGAACTGTGCTCTGGCGTCTGTCGTACAGCGGGGTTGCCCCGGGCGCGGGCGGTGGCTCTGTCCAACTGGGCTGGCGAGCGTCGTGCCCTGCGCACACCGCAGAGGGGCTGAGCTGAGTGGCATGAGGAGGAACTCAGGGTGTTGCGATCTCGCATGCTGCAGGAACGCTCTGACGGCGCGGAACAAAGGGCGTGAGAGCGAGGTCAGGGTTGACTCCTGGCATGCTGTGAGCGACCCATTCATGAACGAGCTTCACGTACTCACGGCCTTTTGTTTACGGCGGTGCTGATCAAAAGCAGTAGATGTGGGCGTTATAAAGCTAGTCAAAGTCGAAGGAGCTGTGGAGGTTACGTGAACGGCACAGCCAGGTCATAGACGCCGTGCTCAGTCGCATATAACAGTGCGGTGTCGGCGACTTTGGCTACGCCCTTCATGTACCGTGGCATGAAGAACTCGCTCGACGACCGCTCTACTAAGCCGACGACCGCTCTTTCACGTCGCAGGGTAGAATGCCACAGTAGAATGCCACAGCGCCGTTCCTCGGGAAATTGTCAACTCCCGACCTTTGACAGCGGATGCGTGCCTCCAAGCTTCGTCAGTACGCTTCCCAACATCCTACGACAATATTTCATGGCATTGGACGGCTCATAATCACGCACCAAATATACAACTTTGCGTGCAGTCGACGGTCCTCGCACCAGAAACGCGAAACCATCGCCTACCGGCCCCATTGAGGTACGCGCCTGTCCCAACCGGCTCAAGTCATAACTGACGGCTTTCTCAGACCTGCTTACGGCATTTGAGGGCGTTCCTTGGGTGGCAGAGCACGAGGACGCGCAGCGCTTGGGCAGGGGGCGGCGTTCGGCGGATGCCGGTGAAGGTCACGTCGCGGGGGCATTTCCATTTCCATCCGTTCAAACTTCAACCACGAACGCGCGTCTTCGCTCTGCACCTTTGACTCTTTCTCTACACCACCCTTCGCATCCCTCAACTCGACGGGAAATTGGAGAACAACAAGCTTCAAGTCACCTTACGAAGACATAACCCGAGAAGGTGCGTGGTTTAGCGGTGTCTTTGTTCGACGCGTGCGCTGACGACGCGCACAGATACTTTCTATCAAGCATCCGAACGACAACATGGTCAACAACACCAA
This sequence comes from Pleurotus ostreatus/Saccharomyces cerevisiae fusant, assembly GCA_024196135.1. Lineage (NCBI taxonomy): Eukaryota > Fungi > Pleurotus ostreatus/Saccharomyces cerevisiae fusant. Next base: position 1,158 of record JAMQCK010000814.1, on the reverse strand, counting down.
CTACAACCACCAGAGCTCCGAAGGCATCATCGACCCGGCGGTGTTCGACGCTCTCATGAAGGGCGTCGGTGAAGGAGGCTTTGCCGCGTGGGGATACGAAGAGTCGGCCTCTCAGAACATGCTCGACAATGGGTATACAGGGGTACGTAGTACACCGACGAGGATCTATAGGCGCTGACGGCGCATCTGCAGATCCAACAGCAACAAGTCGTCTGCAACAACCAGCGCTGGGATGAGGCGAGCTTCGGCACGCTCAGCAATGATCCGCAGAGCCAGCTCACCGGCCAAGCTGGCTTCCAGCAGTCCTCCCTTCCCGCTCAAGATGTCGCACTCGCCAACAACCTCGCGTTTCCTTTCGGCTCTCTGCCACCAGTCCCGCCTCCCGTCCATAATTATAACTACGAAGGGCGACACAAGTTCAAGGCACCATGGGAATACGGCCATCACACGACAAGCGGTGAATTCGAGGAGGCCACCGTCGTCCCTTCCCGCTCAAACACGCATACGAGAGTGTCATCTGGCGGGTCGGACTCGAACACGGGCACAAATGCCACGCTGGTCGAGCTCGGACCGGTGACTGGCTTGGGTGACCACGCGCCGAGCACGGACGAAAACAACGAGTTGCAAAAGGACATGAAGAAGGACAAAGGAAAGGACCTCGTGGTTGAGGACACGCCTACGCCACCGTCCAACGTGGAACATTGGGTCGGAGTGGTCGACACGACGACTCAGGTGTCGCCGAACCAGAGGTGAGTACGCAGTGCATGGCAGGGTATCGACTTGGTTGACGTCTATGTTCGTAGCGCGACGCCCCCGCATGAGTTCCTTGCCGCTGGCGACTTGAACGACGTCAATCGCAGCGCGCTGGTCGTGTGGGAACTCAAGACCGGGCAGGTACTCCTCTACCCCTTCCACCTACCTTGTCACTCCGCACTTGTTTTATTTTTCCTTTTCGACCCTTGTATTACTACTGCTTTCGGACAGACGTAGATCGGCCGCGTGGCCTCGCGTTCGTTATGTACGACGACACGACTCGCTAGCTACCTTAGCCGACTCGCTTACGAAGAATATTACTTACTTCCTGCCTTCAACCCGTTTCGTCCCGCGCTCGCCCAGAGGAGGCTCGCGCTTGACGAGAGAAGGTTGGTGCAGCGGATA
>JAMQCK010000813.1:0-15374 GCA_024196135.1 Pleurotus ostreatus/Saccharomyces cerevisiae fusant | reverse complement strand
AGTCCTAAGCTTCCGGAGCAGTTCGCGGCGCACGCGCGGACGGCGAGCAACGCACATGTACGGTCCGGCAGCAGGACGCACACGCGCGTGGAGAGCGGCGCGCATACTCGGACTCTCAGCGGCGCGACATCACGCTCTGGGATGAGCACCGCGACGTCTCGTTCGCGCATGACGACACCGACAATCGACGAGGGGGGCGAGGCGCATGGATCTCCGGCGTAGGGAGCGGCACGCGGACGACGGACGGACCTGTGGCGCATAACTTATGAGTCGCACCATCTTCTATCTATCGCTTGCATTCACCCCACGCCGTCGTAACTCGTCCGTAGCTATCCTTTATATCCCCGTCTCTTGCATATTGCATACTGCATACCTTGCTCTAACTATTGTCTGTGCTCTGATGATTCCCTCCCTTGACTTGTGTCTAATTCTACGCGCACTCCTTGGAGTGCGATATGCCTTTCTAATTGAGATGGGTACGGTACTTATGAACCTTTCTTTCATAGGTCTTGCTAGACATATCGTTCATTTACGACTGTCCCTGGTGTCTATACATCTAAATGTAAGACCCTGACGATATGTGTGGTTTGGTACCGCGCGAGTGCACTTTGGCAGGCATGACGCAAAGCTTACACCCCGGGGTCCTTGCGCTCCTGGAAGTTGAACTTCTCTTCGGGGAATACCGAGTCTCGTGATCGCGGATAACTACTCACGTGAAAATCGAACTTCTAAAGTGTCCGAGACCTCTGCCTCTTGCCACCATCTACACTGCTACTCTATAGCCTTTTATTTGGCATCCCTGAAAGACTGACTCAAATAAGCCATTACTCAGCAGCTGCGTTGCCCATATCCCGTAGCTCTCCTGGCCGCTTCCCCCAGCGAGCGCTAGCAGCTATTCTCAGGCCACATGTTCCTCTTTCTCAGGTTCTGATGACGCCAACTCTTCTCTGGCTATGTTTACACCTTCCAAAGTATATCAGCGTGCTGCTGCGCATGAAGATTCCATTCCTTCACCATGACATGCTCCTGCTTGCCTCAGTGACGCTCAAGGACGTCGACAGTGCCTTCCTTGCTAGGCCCTCAGGCACTTGGAGCAGCTCAGCCCTATTGAGACAGGCTCGGGAACCAACGGCTAAGCAATGGACAGTCGATACTTATCTTCTCAGCTCGGAGCCTGCCTTGACTGGGATCAAGCCTACAGTGTCTACCGATGATCCTATCCTATTCAGTCGCCTTATGCCTTGCTGCCTCACCCACCCATGATGCTGCCCAACTCTTCCATGGCGGAAGCCTCTTTGCGACCCTCATCATCACTGCGTCTAATTCTGCTATCTCACTCGCCCCATGCCCTGGTTCCTCTGTTCCTGCGCAATGTTCGTCGCAGCGAAGCCTGCGTCAGCGGTAGCCACCCCCGCTCCTCTCTTGCGCCCTACCGCGCGTTCTTTGGCGGTCGGCTGGCCCCCCTTCCCCGCACCCGCCCGTTCTCGGTCTGATGGCATGCACAGACTGCCAACAGCCTTAGGTTAACATGCCCGTCCGGTCGCAAAGGAAATCCGGCAGGCGTGTGCTTTCGGCTCTCCCTATCTGTACCCTCCTCCCTGCCCCGCAGCCGGTTGCGCGACGTCTCTTATGACGCTCGGGGCTGGGAGCGCACCGGTTTCTATGTCCCTGGAGGTATATAAGCGTCTCTCAGCAGGATTGAACGGCTCCAACGCCTCGGTACCCACTCTCGATTCTGCACATCTACGACCACACTTCCGACTACAACTACGACCATGGCCTCCCACGTCGTCATCCGCGCCCTCCCCTTCGCCACCAAGTTCCCCAAGCGCCACGCGAAGGACATCCTCGCGAGCGACCGCGCCCGCGCGAAGAAGCTCCTGCGCGGATGCCAGCCCCATGGCCCGGCGGCGTTCAAGCACAGGACGACGTTGACGGCGGACAGGCAGAGCTTTGCGAAGACGGACGCTGCGGCGAGTGACGCGGATGATACGGTGCCGGTCACCGATGCGAGTGCGTTGTGACTTGAGTCGTGGATGGATAAGTAGAGCTGACGCCTTCCGTAGCCGTCACATACACCTTGAGCGTCGGTGTTGGCAGCCCTGCTACTGACTACACACTGCTCATCGATACTGGTAATCTCCCCCTTGCAAGGTCGCAGGGTACGCCGAGCTGACACTCCTTTAGGCAGCTCAAACACGTGGGTCGGCGCCGACAAGAAGTACAAGGAGACATCTACCAGCAAGAGCACGGGGCACAAATTCGTGAGCCACAGCATCCATCCTTTCAGAAAGTTAAAAGCTGACGACACTCGCATCAGAACGTCTCGTACGGCAGTGGCAAAGTCAGCGGGACGGAATGTAAGCTCTCACCTTTTGCGCCATGGACGACTTTACTGACGAGTTGCCGGTCCAGACACCGACCAAGTCACCCTCGGCGACGACCTCGTCATCAAGAGCCAGTCCATCGGCGTCGCCTCGAGCGCGCAGGGCTTCCAGCTAGTTGCAAAACGATAGACGCCCCCCGCTCCCTCGCCCACCCCGCTCCCCACGCGAGATATGACGCCAGGCGCGCCGCGCCGAGTCTCGGCGAGGGGGCAGCAGGCGCGCGTCGGCGCGCTGCTTGTACATTAAGACGCGCAAAGCAGTGGGCTGGTCGTCGTGCCAGCGCTGTGATAACTCGGGCTGGTTGGTGTGTGCCCTCAGCTAGCGAGACGGGCCTCTGGAAGGCATTGACTGCGTGTCCCGAGCGTACAGATGATACGGAGGCGCGTTCGGACCGGCCACGCGGACTCCACAGCGTCCTCGCAGGGGGCGTCTATCGTTTTGCAACTAGCTGTCAACGACGTCGATGGTATCCTTGGTATCGGGCCCGTTGACCTTACGCAGGGTACGCATATCTCCCTTCTCTTTCCTTTCATCATTTCCTTTCGAACCTGACTAACCCACACCCATAGGCACCGTCGCCAGCACCTCCAGCGTGCCGACCGTGACCGACAACTTGTACAAGCAGGGCACGATCCCGACCGAGTCCATCGGTATCTTCTACCAGCCGACAACGTCGACGGAGGAGGTGGCGAACGGGGAGATGACGTTTGGGGGGACGGACGATGAGCGGTGAGCAGCTCAGCCTTGCCCTGACCCATATATATAACATATCTGATTACGCTCCAGCTTCACCGGCCAGATCACCTACACGCCCATCACGAGCACGTCGCCCGCGAGCAACTACTGGGGCATCGACCAGACTGTCACGTACGGCGAGGATGGCACGACGCTGATGGATAACTTGGCGGGCATTGTCGACACGGGTATGTATCTGAGTTGCCTCATACTGTGTCGCACTCTGACGTCTTCCAAGGCACCACCCTCCTCCTGATCGCCACCGACGCTTTCCAGAAGTACCAGAAGGCGACCGGGGCGACACTTGACAAGTACGTCGTGTTCGTCTGGGCTGGCAAAGTGTCATGTGCTCACGCGGTCACAGCTCGACCGGCCTCCTCACCATCACAGAGGACCAGTACAACTCGCTGAAGAGCTTGTTCTTCAAGATTGGTGATGTGAGCATTCTTCCTCAATTCCACGTTAATTTTTCTTAAGGGCCTTTTGCTCCCTATGCTCTCCGTCTGCCCTGGAATATGATCTTACGCCCCACCCCCAGACCACCTTCGAGTTCACCCCCAACGCGCAGATCTGGCCTCGCAAGCTCAACAGCCTCCTCGGCGGCGACGACAACAAGATCTACCTCGTCACCTCCGACATGGGGAGCGAGAGCGGGCAAGGGCTGGACTTCATTGACGGCTTCGCGTTCCTGCAGCGCTTCTACTCCGTGTACGACACGACCAACAGCCGCGTTGGCCTCGCGAAGACGGAGTACACGAATGCGACGACGAACTAAGCGTGTGGCCGGTGCTCAATTGTCTGACAAAATACGGCTTGTATGGCTTCGAACGGACTATAGGAAACGAACTCTTGCTTTGTACTTAGTATATCTTGTAACTGTCACGCCTTTCAAATGAACAATGTACTATTTGGAACATGAGAGGATTTCGCTCTTGTCGCCGCCTTGTGTTGCGTGCGTGGGGGTCACGCATTCCCTCTTGAGTTCCGGCTGTTTTTGAAGCGCTCTTCTCGATATGTAGCCACTGCGTGCGCTTCAAGACCGAATGCAGAGCCGGTTTCAAAACGCTTGACCCGAAAGCCACGTTGTTCAAATTTGATAGTCACATGACCGTGCGATACCTTGATGTTCGACATTCCTTGATCGGTAGATCTTGTATTTCTCTCCTTCCGCAGGAGAGCGAATATAGTCCTACACGGCCGCGTCGTCCACACCTAGTTTTTGGGTGTGGTAGAAGGACGTAGATGTTAGCTGTGAAAACTCGAAACGTAGGTAATCCGGGCACCTTGAATCCTAGCTATCGCCAGAACACCTGTCTCCTGACTGCTCGTTGTCTGAAATATAGGTGATGCCGCAGCCCCACGCTAGGTGTTTGGCCGCATGTGGCTTCCACGTGCTACCCGCGCTGCCGCCCGACCCGCGCTCTCGTTTGCCTGCTACGCCCTTCCTCCCTGATTCTCGGCACTACATGGTATGATGACAGGTTGACTGCATATATTGAGAACATGTAAAGGTAGAGGCTCATGTGCTACTACGTGTACCTAGGTAGTTCGAGCAAGGAACTCACTGCTGCCCCGAAACCCACTGCGATTGCTCGTACTGCTGGTCGGATGGGGCCCCAAAAGTAGCGGGAAACTGGTTGAAGCGACGGTTGAACCCTCCCTCGCCACCTGTGAGAGGAAGTCAGGCATCGGTAAATAGGACTCGTTAACGACATACCCATCATTACTGCAGCACCACTCGCACTGGCAGCGGCGTATTCGTCGCGCTGGAAGCGGAGGGGAGTGGCAGAGGAAGACACGGCCGAGGGACCTGCACCGAAAGCAGTAGAAGTAGAAAGGCCTGACAAAGGCGGGATCAGACTTTCGAGGACTACGCCGAAGGATTGGGAAACTTACCTTGAATTGGGTTCAGCAAGTCGTTGACCTGCCGCGGGGCAGCACCACGAGACGCAGGCGCGAGAGTGTTCTGCTGCAGCGGTGGCTGTAAGACCGTCTGCAAAGACCCTTGGATGCCGCCGCCAGAGGTCGAGGTGGCTGGACCCTGAGCGAAGCTGGTGAGGGAAGTGCGTGCACTCGAAGAGCTCCGTGTGGAGCTCGACGTCGCGAAGCGGCGCTCCACCAAGGGGATAAGAGGGAGCTTGTCATCCTTGAAGAGCTTGCGCTCGTGCTCCATGAGGCTGTTGATGAATCTACGCTGTTGTGAGGTCTCAGTGACGACAAGCAAAGAGATCACATACTGCTTATACATCTCCCCCTGCTCGGACCCCAGCTCCTTGAGCTTAGCATGAAGCGGGTTCAGAAGAAGCGTCCAAAAGTCGGCACCAGGCGGAGGTGGTGCCCCCTTCTTGCCGTCTTGCGCGTCGTTGTCCTCGCCAGCGCCACCATCCTCGTCTGTATCCATGTCGGAGTGCTTGCGCTTCTTCTCCTTCGACGTCTTCGGCGTCAACTGCTCCTCGTTCAGTCGGAAGAAGTGGCGCTTTGGATGGTTACTAGCGATCTAAAGACATGAAGGATCGACGTACAAAGAGCGCCATGCGAATGACATCGTCTGCCGTGATCTTCGTGTGGTCCAGGATGCCGCCGAGGCGTTTGGCTGCAATTCGTGTTGCCTTCGTGAGCGAGGTTCCTCCATCGCTAGCTGCGTGACTGATAATCTACCACGCTTCAGCGATAACGAAGACACAGACAAACAGCCGACTCACGGTGAGACGCAGTGTGTTCTTCGCACTAGAGCAGCGCTCGCTCATTGCGCTGTCCGCGTTCTTCTCGAGTGTTGCCGAGCGCGGCTCGGTAAAGTACTGATAGAAATTATTGAAGGCTTTGTTCTCTTCGAGGATAGCCTGCAGAATGGTGAGTATAACGCCGCCGGCGATGAGAGCAAGAGGGCGTACCCAGGCAGCATTAGCGAGGGACGTGTTGTCGAAGTCGTACCGCTTGGGATCCCAAGTGACGCGCCGGCAGATGAGCCCCATTTCCGCCTGCGATCGGGAGTGAGCTCGTGCACCAGACATAACAAGATTGTAAGCTCACCCGTTGGCAGTCCTCGAGATCGGTCTTGTGCAAGGCTGCCGCCTTGAGGTGGATCACGATGGCTTCCATTCGTTCCATTTTCTTCAGCATGGCGCGCTGAAGAGCGACCTGGTGAAGCGCGGTTGCCTGCTGGAAGACAGTCGAGTACATCGTGCCACGGTTGAGCAGGAGCTGAGCCTGCGTCAGATTCGGGGCGAGAAGAGTTGATCAGCACGCACCGTTACGAAGTCACGAAGCTCATCCCGCGCGTCAGAGTCGAGCGCAAGAGAGTCCGCCACCATCTCCGCAAAACGCATGATGAGCTGAGAAGACGCATCGAGCTCCGCATGAGGAGGCGGCACGTCGACTTGAGAGACGGCGGCCTGTGAGGGGTTGGACATGATGGATGCTCGAGGGGTGCGTCTCAGATGGATTGACTGCAGGAAGACTTTAACGCGCACCTTTTAAGCCATGACAGGCGGCTGGATAGCCGGGCGCCTTGGGGACGGCGCAGTGACCGGGAGCTTGAGGTGCCCATGGCATCGGGTGCATCGCGGAGCAACAAATTGGTGGCGCTTGCCTTGGACAGGGTCGGCGCGAGGTCGCGAGCAACGAAAAGATCCGCCTCACCATGACTGGATTGCCGATACCGCCACTTGGCGCTTTAAGGTCGAACTTGCAACGACCAAATATAAATTTGAGGGCCAGACAGCGCACGCAAAGGCCCGAGCCGACGGAAAGGAGGAAGGACCGCAACGAAGAGGAAATTTTTCAGTTTCCGGTTGACCGAGCTCGAAAGGGTCTCCATTCCAATCCTGGTGGCTGAGTGATATTTGCTATTACAGAGGGGCGCCAAGAGCGACAAAGGATGAAGCAGGGCCGCCGAAGCAGTGGAGAGGTGGTGGTGGCAGCAGACAGCAACGCGCGCGCATGCCAACGACGTTCCGATATGGACGATGTCACGGTCACGTGTGAGTTCAACCGTGACCCTCCTCCGTCCGCTGGATTTCCTCTGCGGGGCTGTCAAATGAATGAGGCAGACTATCACAAAATCACTCCAAAGATGATATTCTAAGACTCTGCGCTTCAGTCTTTCTGTTTCGATTGGATTATCATCAGAATTTGAGAGGTTTCGGCAATACAACGTCTACTCGGGTATACCAGTTCCCTTCCCCTTCTGCAACTCGGTAATTGCAGCATCACGGATGACATCTGAGCGATTGAGAGTCTGAAGGCGAGGCTGAAATGGTCGTATAGCAGCAGCATTGCGCATTTGTGCTGAGTTCAGAAGGAAATCAGACATATTGCCGCGGTGTGTGATTTCATCTCCTCGTTCGGCCGCCACTTCGCCTTCTTGCCGCTGAATACGGGACTTCGTAACTGTGCAAGGGTTGTTGAGACAGTTATGCTGCACATTGACGTGCATGCAAGTCCACTAACAGCATGGTCAGTATGGCAAAGAAGCGAAGCAAACTACTCACGTCGGCAGGGATGACTGCGGCAAACTGAAGGTTGAGAGGCTCGATGCGTCGCATGTGGTAGGACTCGTGAACATCGCCAAAAATCGCTTGCTGAATGCAGAGGAGACTCTGCACCTGAGAGCGACCTGACGATGCTGGAGAGACCAGAAGAATCTCCTCGATACGGCCGACCTTTTGTGGCTTCTTGCCGTCCGCTGACGTGCAGAATAGCACCCAGTCGCCTCCCTTTACCGTACTCCCATCGCTGAGTACGACAGTCTCGCATGACCTGAATAGATCGGTAGAGAGCGTGTGTGAGGGACTTGCCACACCAGCGCATCCGAGCAGTGTCCTGCGCCACGGTAAGGCGATGGCCGAGACTTGAGAGCATGCACCTGCGCAAATAAAGTAAGCTAGCAAATCTGCGGAGAGATATCGCACTCGTACCTGCTTGCATTGCCTCGTCATGAGGTGGATCCGGTAGATCCAAGACACGCATACCAAAAGCGCCATTCTCAAGCAGCTGACGAGGGTCGGTAGAGGCAGAGCGCCATCGGCTCCTATCGAGATCTTCTGGCGATAATTCAGACCACGGTGAAATGCTGAGCGTCTCTCTCTCTCCACCAGCGGAAGATTCATTCCTAGTGGGAGTCTTTTTCGCGCGAGCGTTTGACTTCGATGGCTGCAGTAAGAATAAACCTCCACTGAGTAGATGGCGCACTCGATTTCTGCGCGCCATCTGGGCAGCGATATCACGAGAGGGTGCGTGCCGGTTGCTGTGGACGCTTGCCTCCCGGATTACTGCGTTGAATGATTCAAACCCTTCGGTGGCAAACAGCATCGCGGGGCCAAAGCGTCGGATGTGGTCTGGTAGGTGGAGGAGAACGTGGAACTTGGGCTTATTGAACCACTGCGGTGTCAAAACGCATACACGGTCCATGAAGTTGGTGATTGCAGCGTCGAGGTCTGGCTAGGGCATACAGTCAATATACAGCGCTCATATGATAACTCGGCAAGACTCACAAGATAGACCGACATGTCTTCAATCTCAGGCTGCCAAACTGAAGTCACGATCAAGCTTAGCGCGCACCAGACATTGATGTTGTCCTGCTTCATGAGGCCTTGAAGCACGAACGGCGCAATCTGTGCAATGACGCGGAAGTCGGAGCCAGTCAATGAGCGGCCATAAGTGACCAGTCTCTCGCCCGAGAGGGGGGAGACGCCCAGTCCGCGGACGTCAAACGATGAGATGCGGGTCTTGAGCGTCTCGAGCTGGCTTTTATTGAGGCGGGCCAACGTATCGCGCCAGAAGTACTTCACGAATCCGAGAAGAATGACATGAAGTATCTCGACTGGCGTGTCGGAGTGGGGGTCGAAATCTGTGTTATACATTGGTTAGATCAGCCATGCGTGAGGGGACTAGCTGCCTACCACGAATACGCCAGACCGGGCTATAGGGATTGGCCGGCAGGGCTGCTCTGAGGCGTGCGATCTCCTTTTCCTTGAATGCCTTCGACCCACCGCCTTTCCTATTCACGTAGAAAAGGCGCTCGACGAAGTGCTCCATGAAGACGTCCTTGATCCCCTTCACTGTCCTTTGACGTTCGTAGTCCGCTTTTCCGCCCAAGATCAAGGCTGTCTCAAATTGAGAGCGCAGGATGCTCATGGTCTCATCGCGGGTTCGTGGACGAGATTTCTATAATCGGCATCAGTAAATGGGGCGCTTTCGGTACAAAGCATGAAGAAACGTACTGAGATAAATGCATTAAGACGCTGGATCATCTCATGCAGTGTTTCCCTCTTCTTCCCGCGTCCGCTGGCTGCCGCTGCTTCACCCACTTCTCCATCGTCTACATCTGCGCCTTCCGTCTCCTCGTGAGCGGCACCTCGACTAGCCCAGCAAACACGACAGAACAAGCGCCCCATGAACCCGATGTGGCATGAAAATTCACTCTGCATCGGGTTATCTCCGAGCATAGCAAGGACCGAGACGATGACGAGGACGAGCTGTTGATGAGCCCAATCCCAAGCCCATATTCCCATCTCCTGTGCTTTCCTGCACATCAAGGTTAGCTTCGCAAGCGAGATCTTAATGGTGGGACGTACTCAAGTTGCTCAACAATACCATCAAGCATTTCGAGGGGCGGAGCGATGTTGGATGTCGAGAGGAAATGTATACTGGATTCTTTGTGAACTTGACAGCGAGGAAGGCCAGCTGCGGTGAAAAGAAAAGAGTTGTGCTTATTCCAGCGCTTCGAAACATTGCCGGAAGTGTCGTCGCAGTAGAGCCAGACAGGGAGTGAGACGCAGCGATGGCCTTGCGCCTTCTGTCGCCAAGGATTTCCAATCTTTGGGTCGCTGAACGACGGATCCCATGGCCGAACGATCGAATCCTCATCGCATCGACCTGTATTTGCTCCTTGAGTGGCGCAAAGATACGACAGATGCAGATACGCACCGAAAATGACCCGCGGATCGGGGACTGAGTGCGCAAGATGGCCTTTAACTAGCTCAGGAAAAGACAGCAATAACTGCGAGCTCTCGATGTCAATGACTCGCCGCGTATCTACGATCCAGCCTCGCTGATTATCCGAAGAGGTTGTTGCATAGAGTTGCCAGGCACGTGCATAGACAGAGCTGCCTCGGACGAACCAGCGTGTAGGCATGTACACGAGCGCTTCTGCAGGTGTGTCATCCCGAGTGCCGCGCAGAAGTGCGGGCTCAAAGACGTAGTAGTCCTGTTGTCCTACGCGTTCCATCTGGGTTGCGAGTCGCGGATCCTGTTCATGGAGCCAGCGCTCTGCCTGCCACGCCTCGGAGATCTTTGGCGAGGAATCTTCAGGTAGGAAATGCAGATGTGGTCGCACATTTGGATTCGCCATTTCCTATGTATCTTCGGTGAGTTTCTGATAGTTGAAGCCCAAAAAGACGAGGAAGCCCACCTGCGCCACAATTCCAGCCAGATCATTCACGTAGTAAACATGCCCGAGCTTCCCTTCGTATCGCAGAGAGCGGATACCGCACTTCTCCTGAAGATCGCGATCGACGCTATCCATCTTCGTGTCTGATGGCGGGGTCTCCGCAAGCCCCGCAGCGGACATTGCCCAGCGCACGGCACCAATCTGTTTTCGCGAAAATGCGCAGCGCGGTACATTCCGTAGGACATCGTATATGTACGTCTGGACATTGTCAGCACCCCAATGGGATTGATACGGAAATACACTCACCAATCGACTTGGCCAAGGGAACCATTTCGACTCGTTGGCGCTACTCGAATCCTCTGGCTGCGAAGGACCCGCCATCTCATCTAGTACTGCCTCACGAGCTAGCGAAGGTCCCTCCCCCTCAGAATCGAAATCATCAAGCTCTCCATCGGCCGAGCCATCGCTTGAGCCGGGCAAGACATTGTCGACTCCAATTTTATTGTAGACCAAGCCGTACAGGCGCTCCTCATCCAGATCCGTTGTCCCGTCGCTGATTTGTGGGCCAGTGTTGTGTAGCTGAGGGTCGTTCCAATCTAGGAAGGCAGGGGATTGCTCGCGCGAGCCGGTACGGGATGGGAACACGGGAGACTCTGAGAAATCCTGAAGGTCCATCTGGCGCATGACGCGGCCAAGCCTGCCGAGTTTTCCATCGTCGGAGATGTTAAAAGTGTTGCCTGGCGTCTCTGAAAGCGGAATCTTCGAAGGTCCGGCGATGTTTTCGGGGCTTTGAATGATCGCTTGGTCGTGCGCTTTGAGACACCGTTTATGTGCTGTACTGGCTTCGTGCGAGGAGATATGTCGTTCATCGTGCTTTCGAAACCCGGGACAAACTAAACAGGTATAAAGCAATGAAGCAGAGTCGAATTTCCACACTGAAAAGCGTGTCAATACAAGGCAAGTAGCGCCGCGGAGGCAGCCTGTAAACAGGCTTTGAGGACGTACCATCGGTGCGCATGTCTTCTCTATCCCTGCGCCTACGCTTCGCATGTCTTGTCGATGGGCCTGCCGCCTCGTCCAGTCCATCGCTGGTATCTGCTTCTGTTGTAAACCGTAAACCGTTGAAATCTCATCAACGAAAACAAGACATACCGTGCTGTGAAGCGCCACCAAGAACAAAGTGGCGCAGATAAAGAATTGACAAATCCCGAACACCAACGTCGACGAGGTTTGCGGCATTATCGAGCGGCTGGCGCGATACCGGCGGGAATAGAATTGATTGACGTATCTTTCGAAGCGAAGCGATGCGGTGCTGCCTGCGCAAGGCGAGAAGGAGATCCTCGACTGTGTCCGTAATCTTGATGCCTGGAAAGAGAATGTAGTTCTCTGTGCGAAGCACGGATGAGCGGCGAACTTACGCATAGTTACAGGATGAGGGCCAGCACCGATGACGGTAATGATTAGACTGGATCGCCGAGGGATCTTGTTTCTGACGAGGTTTGTGATAGTGTGCTCATTGTACAGGACTATGCGAAGCGATAGTAATTACTGGCAATCCCAACAGCTCAGGATGGACCACATACGTAGTAGCGCGCCAAGGGCCAATAGGAAGGGCAGAAAAGTACTGAAGTATCGAAGAAATCTTGCACCCAGACCACAAGGAAAAGCAAAGGAGTTGCCAAGAGAGCATGCAAGATAGAGAATGGGCACGAGGATGCAGAGTCGCAAGGCGTTGGGGAGATCGTCGTCCTGGTCTTCGTGCTCTGGCCGATCGCATTGATGACGAGGCCGGCACGCATATTGGTGTGCCCGCTGGCGGTCGAGCCTTACAGGTGGGTGCATATTGACGTTGAATATAGCTCCTAGTACCTCCCGTCCAGCGGACGACGGAGATGCGCCTTCTTGTGCTTGGTCGCGCGAGACAAAGGGAGAGATCAGGCCGATGGTTCATATTTCCCACGATGATCAACCTTCGTTCACCATTACACTGACTCGACCAACCCAATGGAAGATAAGAGTATATTTGAAGTAAGTCTTCATCCTTACTTATACCCTCAAAGTCTCTACTCCAAGGACGGTGCTTAGTGTACATCGGTGGAACTTCACGCGTGCTTGTGCCGTCGCGCGTCCGAAGTACAAGTCCGAATATGTGGCGTTCGGGGCAGCTCTTCACGTGCTCGCCGAAACGCGGCACCGCGTCGGCGGAGGGCTCCATGCGGTCCTCACAGCTGAATTCCGCCTGTTTCTCGCGTTATCTAAAATCTGGGTACGAGAACATCATAATATAGATAATGCACAACACTGAAAGGCAGATGTCGTAGGCTCACTGAAAAATACCAAAGGACCACGCAGCCGTGTAGTCTTGCGACCTGATTGGAGGCATTCTATTATATCTTTTTCTGGAATATTAAATGTCAACCAGATCTATGGGCTCCGCAGAGACATTTGGACCGACGGTTCCCTTCCGACTCGGGGCATTCAACGGCGATTGACGGAGTTCTGTGCTTCTACCTCCTCATGTCGCCTCGCTTCGAGCTCGACTGATACGGTATCTACGTACGAGCATTTGTAGGAGTGGCGAGGCTAGGTGACGCCTTGAGGCTTGACGTTGTCGCAAAGGAGGCTGATTACTCATATGCCGCCATCTGGCCTGTTCCGACACAACCTTACTGTCTCACCGGGCTGCGCTGCGACGAATACGGCGATGAAGGCGAGAGGAAAGAGAAACGTCCTCGCCAGTGGCCACGAAGTGGTCGCACGGCAAGCATCCAGCGGAGACCCGTGTCCCGAATCGGACGCTTTCGACACGTTTCTAGCGATGACTCGAGGTGACTGTTCATCAGTAAGGGCCTTCCCACGAACTAATGTATTGTTCGTAAAAGGTAGAAGGGTTTCTGCATATGGTTTCCAGCATGTTCGCGCTGTAAGGAGGCTGCGTGGCTTGCTGAAAGCCCAACGACAAGCAAACTTACACGGAAGTTCATCTGGAAGGTCTAGGAGCGAACAAGGGCCCCACCACGCCCCCAACCACCAGCTTACTGACCAGTTAACTCAAGCAGTCACCTCCAGTCAGCCTCGAGTGAGGCGGAGATTTGGTGGCAGGCGGCCGCCGACACGGCACCGGGCCCAACTGATGTGATCAAATAGCGATCGGATCTTTCTTTTCCCCGCACTCTTCACCGGCCTGCCCCTCGCTGGCCGGGCACCTATCAGAGCGAGCTCATAGCCAGTGGACCCACATCTCCTACCCTCAAACCAATGGCATCAACGGCGAATCAATATAGATTACAAAAGAAAGAACCCCCGAGCCGGATTCTTACTGTAACTCCAGCGGTTTACAAAGAGAAGCACGAATGCCCCGGTTGACACCCGCAGAATCGGGCTTGGCGGCCATTTGTAAGAAAAATAAATTTAGGCTCATTTCGGGCGCCGCACCTCTTATAAGAAGGGAGGGGCTGGCAGGCGAGGACGCTGCACTCGCACGCACACTGCACGCTCCCTCGCCCTCACACCGCTTCCGTACGTAGCACAAGTCGTCCATGTCGGACAGCCCGGCAGACGCGGTCACGCTCTACGACGAAATGCGCGCGACCGAGCACGAGCAGGCCGCCCCGCGTTCTGGGGACGGCGATGCGACGATAGAGATAGTCGACGATAGCCATGTCGATGTCGCCCAGGCGGAGAACCAGTTCCACGTCCTGGAGCGGCGGATGACGCAGCACTCTACGAAGGATAAGGACCAGGACAGTGTGAAGACCGCCACAGTAGAAGGCAGCAACAGTGACGACCCGGAGAAGGGCAAAGTCGAACCGGAGCGCTTTGACCTCCGCGAGTACCTGAGCTCCTCGAACGACGCGAACGCGGCGGCTGGCATCAAGCACAAGGTTTGTTTCTCGTTTTCCGTCGTTCGTTATCGAACCTCATCTGATCTTCTGCGGCAGCATGTTGGCGTCGTGTGGGAAGACCTCCAGGTGGACGTGCTTGGAGGCGCAGGAAGCAAGGTGAGTGGGTGAGGTGGGACGAGTCTTTTCTTGGTTCTCAACAGTGCTTCTTAGATCTACGTGCCTACTCTCGCAGGTAAGTTGGGATGTGTGTTTTGTGGCGCCGAGGCTCACGAATTTCTTCAGATGCGATTATCGGATTCTTTCTCGCGCCTCTCTTCTGGATCATGCAGGCTATCAAGCCTTTCATGCCCCAGAAGAAGGAATACAAGACCATTTTGCACAGGTAGGTTTCCGAGACGTGCATGCTTGGTTGGGGGACTCATGCATCCGTTCAGCTCGTCTGGTGTCCTGAAGCCTGGCGAAATGTGCCTGGTTCTCGGCGCTCCTGGTTCTGGCTGCTCTACGTTCTTGAAGACCATCGCCAACGAGCGCGGAGAGTACGCCCGCGTCTCTGGCAACGTTCTCTACGCCGGCATCGACGCCAACGAGATGGCGAAGATGTACAAGGGCGAGGTCGTGTACAACGAGGAGGGTAAGTGGTGTTTCTCTGCCGTCATCAACCTCAAGCTCACGCCTTGCAGATGACCGTCACATCCCTACTCTCACCGTCGGGCAGACTCTGCAATTCGCGCTTTCGACCAAGACGCCGGGTCCTGCGGGTCGCCAGCCGGGCGTCACGCGCAAGCAGTTCGAGGAAGAGGTCCAGGACACGCTACTCAAGATGCTCAACATCTCGCACACCAAGAACACCCTCGTCGGCGATGAGTTTGTCCGCGGCGTCTCCGGCGGCGAGCGCAAGCGCGTCAGCATCGCCGAGATGATGGCCACTCGCGCGCGCGTTCAGTCCTGGGACAACTCCACACGCGGCCTTGACGCCTCCACGGCCCTCGACTTCGCCAAGTCCCTGCGCGTCATGAC
>JAMQCK010000812.1:0-15391 GCA_024196135.1 Pleurotus ostreatus/Saccharomyces cerevisiae fusant | reverse complement strand
TGCTCGTCGGGATCATCGAGATCGTCGGTGATCGCGGTCGATCAGCGTCGGCGGCGGTAGTGCGCTTCGTCAAGCGGCTTCGGGATCAGCGAGTCGGCGATAGATCGCGGTCGGGGACTCGTGATGACGACAAGGCGGCTCACATCGCGGAGTGAGCGCGGCCTTCTTCAGCCCTATGTTTTACTAGCCGGCTGGACTGGCTAGGATCCGTTTGTGTTGTTGTAGTCGTCTGTCGCCTCGAGTCCAGCAAGAATAAGATGTATTCCGGTTGTCCTGTATGGTGGTACGAGGACAAACGGATAAGGTAAAATCTACGAAAACGCGGTATATAAGCGCTGATCACGTGCGCGTGCGGCGATCGCCGAAAACCCGAATTCCACATTAGCCTCGTCCTCAACCCCGCTTCAACTCATCGAGCACGCGCGTCTCGTCGACGTCTAGCACGAGTGTCGAGCGCTGTGTTAACATCTACTCCACTCACATCCAGCATCGCCTGCACCTCTGGCTCCCAACCTTCGAAGGCGCTCGCAAACTCGGCCTTCGCGGCCTTGCGCATCCACTCGCCCGGGTGCACGCCGTGCTCCTGCGTGGGGTCGAAGGTGAAGAAGATGACGTTGAGACAGGCGCCGTCCTGGATGGAGTAGCCGACGATGCACTGGAATTCGACCTTAGCAGGCGTAGAAAAGGAAATATCATCGTCAATATGCACCGCGTTCTTCCCGGAGTACTATAAGCAGAAAGTCAGTATGTAGCCCTCTTCCACGACGCGAGCGAAGAAAACTCACTAGCATAGGGTTCGAAAGCAGCGAGTGCTCGGGCGGCGCTCCCTCAACTTGTCCGCCGAGACGAGCACGCGGTACGTGACGAAGCTGCTCCACACGGGCTGCGCCGCCGCCGCGAGCGCCTCTGCCTCCATCCGCCCAGGCTTCCCACCCCCCGCCGCCATCGCTCGTTCGACTTCCCCCTCAGCCCCTGCTGGTCCCGCCGCCTGTCGAGTAGCCTCGGACACCAGCCGCTCCATCATCCCGACGCGCACGCGCGACTCAAGGCCGTCCGCGCCGATGAGTACGTCGCACGCCGCGACTGTGCCGTCTTCGAAATGCAGATGGATGAGATTGTCGTCAGGACGATCAAGGGCAGATGGGGAGCGTGACGGTATTGTCGAAGGTGCAGAAAAGTCGGAGGAGGACAAGGGGGAAGTTGGGGGAAAGGGGGCGTAGAAGGATGCGCTGCAGTAGGTGGTTGTGGATTGGCAGGGTGAGGAAGAGGTGTGACAAGAGGACGGGGATTCGAGAAGTGAAGATGACAAGCAGTCGAAGGAGGAAGAGGCGTCAGTATGAGAGGCCACCATAGTCTGGGTGTATAATTAGTTATACCCTATAATCAAAGGGGGGAGTATTACATTATACCCAGTAATTACTGGCCAGTACCCATAGGCTGTATCTTGATATTCACCCAGGTGGAATATACCCGGGTTTACCTTGGGTTCCCTTGCGATTCCGGCTTTTCGTAGGTGAGGAAACAGGTATATTGCAGCTATATACGACCAATATGATGCGGACCTACGGTCATGAGCCTCGAGGTCGACGACGACCGCGACAGCTAGGCACGGGCTAGCGCGTCGACGTGTCGGCACATCGGGCTCGTGCCCCGCGCAATGCCCGCCAGGCTCGGCTACGTGCCCGTCGCGACCAAGAACCGCTACGAAACGCAGCGCAGCGTTCAGGGGGTTGCCGACGCCGACGGAGGCTCTCCTGTCAACGTCAGGCCCTGCTGCTCGTTGCGCGGCACGACCCGCCCAGCGCGAGGCTCGCCCGTGCTTCCGCCGCGCCTCCCCCGGGCCGCATATCCGTCCTCACGCGTCGCGCGGCCGCCTCGCCGCCTGCTCGCGCTGCCGCCTCTCCCCCCATCCAGCGTCATGCACTGTGAGAGCGCTGTCGTCGCCGACGCGCAGGACATCCGTGGGTTATGGTTTGCCCGCCGCATCGTGTGCAATCACCACCGCTCTGCTCCTGCCGCCGCCGCTGCTCCGCCCCCTCCCACCAGTCCTTGGCTCGAATGCGCCCCATGCGGCATTGAGCCGCTCTCTCCGCCTCCAATCGGTCGTTGGGAAAATACAGGTCGTACTTACCTCGGCCTATTCCCATACAGCCTCGTCAGTGTTCGTGCTGCTTCGTCCAACATCATAGGGTACCCTCGCGTAATCCGCTGTTCGTGATCACCGCCGGTCAGTACTGCATCAACACTGATGGGCACGGACCGACGTCAACGATGTGGCGCGCCTTGTAGCTGGCTGCAGCGACGTCAAACACAGCGGTACTTCACGAGACGTAGCGCGCATGCGTGTCCTCGCAGTATTTTGCAGAGGCAAAAGATCGATAACGGCCTTCAGGGGGCGGTCGGCGAAAGCTAAGGGGGTCGAGGAGGCCGCGCATCAATGGCTGTGCGTGCATGATCAGGGAGTAGGCCGTCTTAGGTGTTGCTGTAGCAGCAATTCGCACCCGCGCGCTCTTGATAGCGGCCGTAGTAGAGATTGGTCTTCATTATTTGAGACAAACGAAGGAGCCAAGGAGGGGAGGGGAATATGCGAGGAGGGAGACTGGGATCGGGAAAAATGAACACAGAACTTTGTGAGTGACGGTACATGATAGGTGTAGGCCGCAACACGTACCTGGGGACCAAAAAGCATCGCTTGTACCATTATCCTTCGACTTCAGAGCGTCTGAGCGGCGAGCGGGCAACCGAAGACGAAGTGGGAAGGCGGACGTTGGTGGTGAGAGGCAAGGATCGGTGTGTGACATCACGTCACACGCGCGCGCCACCCGTCGATTCGAGGTCGCATAGCATAGCAATCTCGCGAAAGCGCCGCTCGGTAAGCTCAATATGAGCTCTATATGTCTATATGATTCACCTCAAACTTTGACCTTATTGCCCCTCGTGCACCGGGGTACTTGCCGGGATGCCGGAGTACGAGCGCGCGCGCCACTTTGAGGGTCTTTTCAGTTATACCCGAGGTTTGAAGAGAGATATCACACTATAAGCTGGCAATCTATATACTATATGCATGTATCAGTTCGCTCAGAAGTTTTCATGCCTTCCCGATATGTAGACGAGCAGCAATATACGAAGGGATGTGTACGACTCGCTTCGTGAATCTGAAGGTCGTACTCAACCTTCCGAGGTGCTCGATGCCATTTCCGGTCCCTGCAAGGTGCTCAGCCCGGGTTTGAACCCAGGATGCTCAGTAGTCATCTGCCCTCTTTTCATCCCGGCTAGTCCGCGGACCTGAATAATCTTCCTTCGACCTGTGGACGTCGTCGACGACGACGACGGGCGCCTTTCGGGGATCGGACCGGACATCCGAAGGTCGCCGATCGCAGCGTTCTGCGAGACAGCAGCTGCTATTGTGAGCCCTCGAAACACGTTGACGGCCCCAAACCTTTTGCATCGCGTCGCATGCATGTACAGCAGTTCAAATATGCGTTTTCTCGATGCTTGAAGCGTAAGATATGGTCCAAATTTAGTATATTCTCTCGGGGGCTCAATTCCAGCCTTTGGAACGTTATTGCCTCGCCCCCTGGCATTCCGACTTCATGAAATTAGATCTACGTGCTCCAGAAGCCATATGGCACAACATAGAGATACTTCTGAAGCGTTCTATTGCATCCGAGTGCTTGCCCAAAGACGTGGTGGTCACTCCATGTTTGTGTGCACAATAAGATACATCAGGCATACGTCGGGTAACAGGGGTGAGTACGGGGTATACAGGAATATGGTGCTGCGATCAACGCGTGAGGCGGGCGCGGGGAGACCCCGCGTGGCGGAATGCACAGCGTATTATTTGATGATGTTGGGGAGCAGCGGGAGGGCTGGAGAACGTCGTCCCCACGCGCATAGAGGAGGCGAATGTGGGAGTGATGGGGAGGGTGTCCAGGTGTTCGGAGGAGAGGGGATGGCCCAAGGGGCGATCGCGGAAGGTGTACGCGTTAGCGCGATCATCACTATAGGGCATGGTCTAGGGTGCGCGGCACAGCCTGAGATATGCACCGGTGCGCACGAACGATATGTTGAATGAACATGGTGAGGGGGGTGGGAGAGGGGGTGGGAGAGGGAAGAATGAGGTGAGGAGAGGAGATCGGCGAGGAATGGCGAGGTGATCGTAAGCTCCACGTGTTCCGGCACTTGGGCGCAGACAACGAACCAGTTGTTGATGTTGTTAACTTGATGTTGTTGGCGCGAGGTCGCGCGTCCTGGATCAAAGGAACTTCACGGCGAGCGGGCGGTGGAAGGGGAGTGAGAAAAGAGAGCGCGCCGATCAAATTTTCGATCGTCCGCGTGTTTTCACGCGACGCGTGTCAAGGTGCAGCGTTGGCGTGACGATGGCGGTAGAAAGTGATTGGAGAATGCGTACAGTTGGAGGCGACGGCGACGGCGGCGGTGGAGGAACGGTGGCGACGGCGGAGGAACGGCGGCGGCGGCGGACGCGGTGAGCCGGGTGAGGGGCGGCGGCGAGGGGCGGCGGCAGATTGGACCGGCGCCCGCGTGCCCCGCGCGACGCGGTTTTTTCCCCATCAACCAATCCCGAGCGGCGCGGCGCGGCGAGCACGACCTGCCCAATGGGGGCGACGTATGTGGCGAGCCCTGGCCTGCCCGATGCGGCGAGAAGGGCTGCCATCAACAGCCATCAATCCAGGAATCACTGCCATCCTCCCCAAATGCCATCAAAAGGGTTCCAAACCTGGTTTTATTCCTGGATAATGTACTGGGAAATATCCAAAAGTAGGTAAGGGGAACAATGAGATACGGCCTATAGGCACTGATCAGTAACGATAGGGTATATTGTAATACACCCCCCTATGGTTATAGGGTGTATCTTGATATTCCTAGGGACAGACCTCGAGAGGCGAGCCGCTTCGAGCAAACGACATTGTCGCGGCCGAGATTGTTGAGGCGCGCGACGAGGACAGTCTGAAAGCCGGCGCGGTGGACGCGAAGCTGGCGGGAGGACGAGATTTACAGAGGTGAAGACGTAGAGGTAGACAAAGAGACTCAGGAGTTGCCGTGTATACGATGAGCGTACGTCCTAATCGCCGCATGGCCTCGAGTCCTACATCAGCAATAATTTGGGAAGATGAAGAGAGATAGAGACGTGCATTAGCGAAGACGCCGATCAGCTTCAGGATCTCGGAAGCTGCTAGTGCCAAAAATCGTCTATGAGAACCAGTGTTCACAGCTCTGATCAAGGCGAATGCGAGGAGACGAGTAAGACACGATTTCGAGAACACCATCGATGACGGTGACAGCAGCAATTGCTTAGATGGATGCGACGATCGGACACTCAGAGGCTTCGACCGTCAGTCTATCGGTTCGAAGCGATGCCCGTTTACGAGGTAGGACGGCATGAAAGGATGCATGACGCTATGGCGGTCTAGGAAGACGGAGATACACATTCTTGACGCTCATAGATGGCGGGGAGGGTAGAGGTTTGACAGCGTTTCGTCTTGATTGAGTACAGAGATATGCGTATCTAGTCGAGGAGATTGGGCTGCATCGTGAAAAGTACGCGACAGATTCTCCTCATGGCGGCGTAAGCCAGAAATTAAGGGCCCGGCACGTCGCGTGGCGGGCACCGGGCCGGGTGCCTGACGACTCGTTCGCCGTTCCCGCTACCAGATTTTCCACCTGCTCGCCGGCGACGACGGCGACGACGATAGACGCGCTGCTCGCTGTCGACTACATCCTTCTCTCCGACGTCCCATCATCACCACCTTCGGCTTCTTCCTCCTTGACTTTCGCACGCACATACCTTCCTTTCTTTTACCGACCCCGCGACCGACCGACAAAAAGGACGCTCGCCGCGAGCGACGACGCCGGCGTTCGACGCTTCGTCTGACAGTCATCACCTGCGCGATCGACAGCAGTAGGACATACGCGCGAAGAACATCCTCCCTCACAACCGCGGATGGCACCCTTCTTCAGTCGTTCACGCACCACGTCCCAGGCCGCCCGCGCCGACACACCCTCCCTCGTCCTCGACGACGCCCCGCCCCCACCGCCCCCACCCGACCCGCACGCGTTCCTCCCGCTGCACATCGCGCCCCCGCCGCGCTCCTCCTCCGCGTCCGTCTCCGTCGCCGCCTTCCCCGCGTCCCCCAGCGGCGGCGCCATCACCGGCCCCAGCACCCCGCCCCCGCAGTACGGCTACCTCTCCTACCGCCCGGGCACGACGCTTGGCCTCGCGCAGGCCGCCGCGCTCGCCGACGTGCTCTGCGCCGAGCTCACCGCGCGCGGCGCGCCCTCGACGCCCTTCATCTTCTCCGCGCTCGCGCTCGACGTCTCGCGCGCCAAGATCAATCGGCTCATCGACGCGTTCCTCGGGACGTGCGTGATCGGCATCGGGAAGGAGAAGGAGGACCGCGAGAAGCGCTGGCGCGAGGAGGTGCGGTTCGGTGCCGGCGTGCACGAGATGGGATTCGTGTTGCGATGGGGGATGGCGCGCGTGCGCAGGGCGAACGGAGAGAGGGGGCTTCTAAGCCTGTCGTACTACGACGAGTGGGCGAGGAATGAAGAAGGTGCGTGCCGATCATGTTCTTCTCCCACTAATTAATGTCGTTTACAGCCCAGCATTATCCTCCAACACATATCCACGCGCTTCTACGCCCACTGCCCCCTGCTCTTCGCTCTCTCCTTCATGCCCTTCTCACCCTCCTCTCACGTGATGTTATAGCGCGGTGAAGCGGCATGAAATCTGATAGGTGTTTAGCGCCCACCCCTCCTTTGCCGGGCCCCCCGGACACGGTCTCCCCGCAAGGGGCCCGTGTCCGGGGGGCGTGGGGGGTGCTGTCTACGGTACGCTACTGACTACTGACGTGGCCCCTCGTGACTCCTCCTACCAGCATAGCCTCCCCCTCCCGACGTGACTCCTCCTACCAGCATAGCCTCCCCCTCCCGACGTGACCCCTCCTACCAGCATAACCTCCCCCTCCAGCGGTGACGGCGCGCACCGGCAGCATGACCCCCATCATAAGGGCAGCGTGCGGATGGGCGTGGTGGCGAGCGACGGTGGACGGCGAGCGACGGTGGACGGCGAGCGACGGTGGACGACGAGTAGGACGGTGGTCGACGAGTAGGACGGTGGTCGACGAGTAGGACGGTGGTCGACGAGCAAGACGGCAAGGGGGGAGGAACACGGTAAGCCCTCCCCCACCTCCCCCCGTCTTATATACCCCTCCCCGCTGAAGCGAGCCGAGCACGGACACTGCGCGGGTCCCCGTCCTAGTACGCTAGTAGACTGCGGATGTACGTAGTCGATAGCTTATGCACAATAAGATTTGGTTGGCTTTCTTTCGACGAGTGCGAGGGCGTTGAGAGTCGGTAAATCACTGCACTTTGTTCATCCAAGTCCGAGACCTACTACTCCACTGTTAAAGGCTCCTCACTCTGACGAAGAACACGCCTTCAGCCCTTCGACTCGCAGAGGGAGGGAGGGGGGACTCGCCGACGAGCTCGGTGGTGGCGCAGGCGAGTTACCCGCCCGCAGTTCAGTTTCCGAGGCTAATGGAGGTGGGGTGTTCCTGACCGACGTCCCCGACGGACAGAAAACACAGCGTGTATGTCGCCCGAGGGGTACAAGTTGTTCTTACGATTCGGGAATCACAGTAAGATTACTAGACTCTATTGCATCGTGTAGCTAGCCCGACAGTACAAAGTAACTAAAGAACAATACAGTGTATAAAACTCTATTTACCCCTCCCCCCAATGGCTGAAAAGCGTCGAGACGAACGAAGACGAGCACGCTCGCCGTCGGCGACGATAGCAAAGGCCAACGCACTAACACTCGTCAGCAAAAGACGCGCACGAAAAGTCGAACATCTCACGTGATGTCGGCTCCGAGCACGCACGCGACATGTTGAAGTTGGAGACGAGAATGGAGGGGGTGGCGACGGGACGACGGGGGCTCTTGGGCGTCGCCAAGGGGGTCTCTAACGTCGTCCGACGGCGGAGAGCGGAGAAAAGGGCGAAGAAGGGCTAGGAAAAGGTCAGAAAGGGGCATCTCGAATCGAGTAGAAAGCGCTTACCCTCGCTCGGCGGACGTCGATACGTTGCCTCGACGTCTAGGGGTCGACACTGTATAGCAAGGGGGATCGCATAGAGAACGTGAGGGGAAGGGGAGACGCGTTGGGAGCGAGGAAGACCTGAAAAGCGCATGAGCAAAGACGAGAAAAGGTCAGTAAAATTCGCTTACCCTTGCTCGGCGGACGGCGATACGTTGCCTCAACGCCTAGGGGGGTGGGGGCGGCGCGGTACAGCGAGGGGGATGCATACGGGGAGAGGGGGGAAGGAGGGACGCGCTGAGAGCGAGGGGGGTGAGGGAGACCTAAGAAGCGCATGAGTAAAGGTGAGAAAAAGGTCATTAAAGATCGCTTACCCATGCTCGGCGGACGTCGATACATTGCCTCAACGCCTAAGGGGGTGGGGGGCGATGCGGTACAGCGAGGGGGCGAAGGGGGGAGCGCATCTGGAGCGATAAGATCTGAAATGCGCATCAGTAAAGTCGAGAAAAAGGTCTATACACACCCCTTACCGTCGCTCGGCGGACGAAGATACGTTGCTTCAGCGAAAGGGGGGCTTGGATTTTGAGGAGGGGGGTAAAAGGGGGCGCTTGAGGCGACGTGGAAGGGTCGAATGAAGTTGTTGATAAGGCGAGGGGGGAGGTAGAGATGCCTGCAGAGGGGGATTAGCCAGTCGAAGGGACACAAGACGAGCTCACAGGGCGGAAGGGAAGGACGACGAAGAAGGAGAACAGGGGGCGATGGCATAAGCGAGGATAAGAGGACGACGCGGAGACACGGACGCGGGAAAATGAAAAAGGGGGGAGGGGGGAAGGGGGACGTACTGTGGCATCGCAGTAGCACTGGGGGCGGTGGGGGTGATGTCGGCGGCTCGGGCGGCGCCGCGCGCCACCCCCTCCCCCCTCCGCGAAGGTCGCATCGATCATCTAGAACTTGAGGCGCGGGCCTTCGAGCAATCCACGTCAATTTGCGACATTTTCGGGCTTGTGATGCGCCTGGAAATCGCTGGAAAACGGTCAAAAAAGACGCGGACGAGCAACATCTACAACGCACCTCGGGAGATGTCGACACCTACGGCGGCGCTTCGCGCCGCCCCCTCCCCCACCCTCGCCCACCGCGACGTCCAGCTAGAACCTAAGGCGCGGGCCTCGGCGCAATCGACGTCGATTTGCGGAAATTCTGGCTTGAAGAAGCGCCAGAAGATGCCTAGGAAATCGTCAGGAAAGCAGTCAAAGGTGATGAGTCGAGGACGCACCTTGCGCGTCGTCCGCGTCACCGGCGGCGCTCCGCGCCGCCTCCCTCCCCCCTCCCCCCTCTCCCTGTGTCGCGGCCTTCGACGAGGAATTCCCGCGCGGACCTCGGCGCATTTCGCGTCAAAATGCGATTTTTTGGCACAGGTGGACGCGTCGGAAATCGCCTGAAAACGCGTCAGAAATGGGCAAAATACTCGTCAGAATTGACGACGTACCCGCGACAAGACCCGGCGATGGCGGGCGCCGCTCGTCAAGCTAACCCTCCACCGACCCTTCCACCCACCAATATGGCAAGCTCGTCGTTGGGAGAGGTGTCGAAGGCGAGGTCGGGCTTGTCTGACGCGTCCTCGAGAGGTCGGTGACGTGGCGGGCGAGAGTGAGCTTGCTGATGGCGGCGGGCTTGTTCAGCCGTCGGACGCGACATGAGCGGGAGAGCGCGCACTGACATGTCGGCACCGCGGGGTCGAAGGCGACGGTGAAGGGCGGCGGACGCGATGAGAGTCGGGGGGAGATATGAGGGGGAGGGTAGGAGTGAAACTCGCACGCACCGGTATATGTGGGCGGCGTCAAGGCGGCCGCTGCAACCGAGTAGGATAAAATTTTCATTCCCGCGCCACAGTCGGGAGAGCCCGCGCATCGGCGCATTAAGCTTCTCGTAATTGAGGTAAGTCTGATGGAAGATTTGTATCTCCGCGCGAGTATACAGCTCACCGTCATGCAACGTGGCTCCTCGCGCGGCCTGCTCGGCGGATTTCAGGATGCTCGGCGTCGCCTCCAGTCTAGGGGGGCCCGGATAGCACGAGGGAAGCTGTCGCGCGCTGCCTTAGAATAGTCAGCAAAAGGGAGATGAGCTTGACTCACCAATTTGGGGCTCAAGATCGCCTCATGTCGCGCCGAACATGTCCGCGGGACAACCCCCTAGAGGGTATTTCCCTCATAGTCAAAAGGCGCCGTCCGGATATTTCGGCGCACGAAAGCATACGGCCCTACGAAGTCCCAATGAACTTGCACGTGTACGTTGAATTTCGCGGCGAGCAAGCACACGTGCAGAGCTAGAGACACGAGAGACACCTGGTGCGCACCTTGACATGTGTGGTACGACCGCGCGCGGCCCGCGAGGATTGCCTACTGGCGGAAAAACACGCGCGGCGCCCGGACGACAACAGAAGCAAAAGCCTTCCTAATTGGGATCAATAGCCTGCCCCGCGTGTTAGTAAGGCACAGAGCTAGAGCTCCGACGGAGTCGTAATGACGGAAGGGACGGCATTGACGCTTATTCCCTAACCTCCGTCGCCTTCCGTCGCTTGTGTCATCGTTGAGGTGAGAGCGCGCGCGAGGTCAGAATGGGCACAAGATGGCTTGCTATCCACATTCTGAGGGTGGTAAAAGCGTCCGAGGAGTACTCAGCTCTCGATTCAGGACGTAGAGGATAGAGGGAGGGCGTCGCCAGTCGCTGATGACGGTCGCGGACAAGACGGACGGAGTTTGTGGCGCCGCCAATCAGGGACCGGAGGACGGCCCGTCGAGTCCGTGCGGCCGCGTTCTGCGTCTTGTCCTCGACTCCCACCCATCGCGTCCGTCCGCCGCCTCGGAATCAACGCCAAAATGCTCGCACACGTCGACAACACCGATCCTGAACGTCCGGCGCCGGGGGCTTCACTCGGCGAGCTGATATACCTCAAAAACAATGGCGGCGCGATCGCCAGCATCTCGGACGACCTCCGCCGCGATCCCAGCACCAGCGATGGGTTTCAGTAGGCTCGGGGCACTCGCCTATGAGGCCTGAACCCATCGCCGGTTTTGCGATGGGCGAGATCAGCGTTTTTGCTTATCGTTCTGGGAGGTCGAGGAGGTTTGCATGTGCAGCTCGACCTCTTTCCCTCCTTTCTGCGCACCTCCCCCAAAAAATATTCACCGACCAAATTCGATGCGAAATATCATTCTGAACAGGTTTTGTATACCAAACCCTGCCCTCCGCGCCCTCGCTCGAGTGCTATAGCGCAACAAAGGGCGTTTTGAATATGTGGCGTCGTTCTTCGTCCGCCTATAGCGTCGTCGCATGAGCTTCGCGCCGGCGCCAAAGTACACGCCCATGATCTCCTATACCTCCGCATGTTGTCGAGGAAGTACGGTGCGCCCAAGACCTCTGTACGCCATGTTATGCACCGCGCTCATCCGCCCCCTTCCCAGCCTCCCCCCGATCCCAATCTTCCAGCTGACGGCACCCATTTTCAGGCAGCGATTCCGTCGGACGTACCGAGCACGCGGATGACGTTGCGCCGGCCGAAGAATGCACGCGTAGCTCGCAATCCCACACTTGCAAGACGAACCTCCTGAAAAGTACGCATCTTCCACTCAATCCTCGCCCGTTTCTGCTGTCATTCCGCAGTTCGGGTCGGCTGCTGTCAGCCTACACGTAATGCTGAAACGCGCCCTCGAAGGCTGGAAGATGGCGCTGCCCTCGCGCCCTCCCACACGCTTTCCGCGCTCATAGGCGAATTCTACCCATCCCCGAGCTCCCCGACGCACCAGAATTCACGCACGGTATGTCAGAAACATACTGAATGTTATTCTCGAACTTTTGCGCCGCCAGCGCAACACCGCGGTGCTGCTCGAGGCGCGCGCGGCAGCGCGCTGCCTTTCCGGCTCTCAATGCCTTCCCAAACGGGAAGGGCACGCGTCTTCCCAAACCGCCACGTCGAAATTTCTACCCCCGACTTTTGGCGCCCTCCGCTCTTGCCGCCCGTCATCAAGCGCTTCAACATTCTATTTAGAACAGTCTACTGCGGTCATACAGCCGGCGAACGCGTCGAGAACATGGAGAACGCGTCGACGCGCCGCGGAGATATCCCACCAACAGCCCCCTTCCACCCTCGATCCGCGCCCGGCACTCATTATTTCCGACTTTCTTTCGACGGAACCTTCGTGTCTATCGCACATACACGCACCCCGCAGACGACACGCGCTGCACAATGCCGCGCGCGCCAAATTCTCTACGCGGGCAATCTTCCGCGCTTTCGTAAGTCTATCTCGACGCGCGGTTCGTGTTCGGGGGCGCGTCGCCTCCGCGCACGCACGCGACTGCTGCGGTTGGGAAGGCTAATGGACGCGGGCGCAGGTATATAGGCCGAGGGGAGGGGAAGGTTGAAGGCAGAACCGAGCGTTCTTCCCTCCCCCCCCCACATCGCCTCCCTCCGCTCTCCCCCTCGCCATCGGCTTCGCTTGGTCATCGGCCGGCTATGTTGTCGTCGCCGAGGTCACTGCAGGGTAAGTCGCGCTGCTTCTCTTTGACTTCGTGCTTCTCGCTGACCATCCTTACAGGCCCACGCTCCTGCCGACCCGCCTGGCAATAACATTGGTAAGCCCTATTCTATCACTTCGCATGTGTAGACGCTTCGCTTATCAGCTCTTTCAGATCCAGCTCTTTTGCTGAGCAGCCAGCAGCGTGCGCGACGTCGAATTTAGGGATATAAGGTGCGTGCTGCGAACCTCTATGTTTCCTTTTCTGACTTTCTCCCATGCAGATGCCGGCCTTCGACGTCGACGACGACAACGACGACGAGGACAGCACTGGGCACCCCAGACGACATCCAGACCACCCCCTCCCGTGGCCGTCGCTCACCGCCTTCGCTGGCCATGCCCTTGCTGAGCCCATTCCCACTCATTTCGGCTGGTCGACGGGATGCTCGTCATCGTCAGGTGCGTCCTCGACGTCGCCTTCGTTGGCTTTACTGACTTCTGCACATTAGGCGTCCATCTCCCAGGCCCACCATCGTCTCTGACCCTGCAGGCGCATGCAAAATCGATGCGAGGACTGTTCTCAACGTCGGCGATACGGCCCCCCTCACGTCGACGTCGTCCCCCGCCCTCCTGTGTTTCGACACCGACGTTCGCGCGCCGCCCTTCAACGTTCCCGAGTGCGCTCTACACCCTTCCCGCCGCCCGCCGTCGTCCCCAATCACGCCGCCGCCACCATTCCCCTCAATGACCATCTTCTCGACGACGCTTCCGACGCTTCCGACGTCACTCAACTCGACGCCCTCAACGCCCTCGATAGCCCCCTCGCCCCCTTGCTATCGCGCGCATCCAACATCGGTGGTACGTCCCTTATTACGAATCATTAACCCTTCGCTGACTCCTCAAGTTAGACTATAGGAAACCCCCTCGACGACGTAGCCGACGCCTTTGACGTCGTCCTACTCGACGAGCTCGACGCCGCGCTCATCGTCGCTCTCGCCCTCTGCGTAGCCGCGCTCATTGAGTGTCGATGGTACGTCCCTTATTACATTTCTATTGACTTCTTGCTGACCCCTTCGAGTAGGGTGCGTCGCACACGGAGAGACAGCTCGTCGGCGACGACGAGAGAGCACGTCGGAGACGACGGCTAGGCAAGACGTCGTCGACGAGCTAGGCGAGCGCTTGCCATCGTCGGGCTTGCCATTGTCGTGGGCGATGTCGGCAGAATATTGGTTGTATAGGTGCGCTTTCCTGTCCGTCTTCGCCTCTGTTGCTGACTCGTTGCCACGTAGACCGCACGCCTCGCGTTTGAATGCGTCCTGCTCGCGTGCCGAGGGCGTGCTCCTCTCGCGCGGGGTGGACTATCGATCGACCACGTTGAAGGTAAGCCCTGATCTTTTATCTCCTTCTACTGATTGACTGACCTTCTCGTTAGATTCAGACGTCGACATCGCCCCTCGCGCCGGCCTCGCCGAAGGGGAAAGAGTGTCGGTGAAGGGAAGGCGAAGGACGCCAGCGAAGAGTGATCGCGCGTCGTGCATAGTCCCGCAAGACCCCTCGTAGTCCCGCAAGACCCCTCATGGTCCTGCAAGACCCCTCGTAGTCCCGCAAGACCCCTTGTAGTCCAGTAAGCCCCACCCCCCGCGCCCCTCGTCCCGTTTTGCTGACTTGGTTTCGCAGGTCGTGTACGTGTTGTACTTGTTTTATAGTGTCTATGTATCAGCTGTTACATAGCGTCTATGTATCAATGGTTACATGGGCTCTGTGTATATGGCGCTTGGGTCTTTTACAAGCTGTGAACGCGCCGTCGACGCCGCGAGAAGCACCCTCGACGTCGCCCGCACCCTCTCGACGTCGCCCGCCCTTCCCGGACATCTCCCACACCTCCCTCGACGTCGCCCGCACCCCCCTCCCCTCGCCCTCGCGACGCGCACGACCGCCCCCTCGACGTGCAAGACTGCAAGACCACCCCCTCGACGCGCAATACCTCCCCCTCGACACGCAGGACCACCCCCGCCGCCTGCCGACAACGGATCCCCCCTCATCGACGCCCTCCCCCCTCATCGCCTCCCTCCCGCGGCATATCAACTTCGCAAGAGGACCCTCCCGCCGCATATCAACTTCGCAAGAGGGGCCCCCACGTCGGCAATGTCGGCGCCCTCCCGCCGCATATCGACACCCCCCGCGGCAATGTCGGCGTCCTCCCGCCGTATACCAACTTCGCAAGGCGCCGCATATCAGCTTCGCAAGCGCGCCGGGTCGGCGGATGAGGGGGTCGAGTCGAGGGGTGGGGGAGGGAGGAGAAGGAAGGGGGGGGGGGGAGGAAGGAGGAGAAGGAAGGGTGGTCGAGTTAAGGGATGACGGTGGGGGGTTCAAAAAAGGCGAGGGCGAGGGAAGGGGGGAGTAGGTGGGTAGATAGGGAGAAGGGGAAAGTAGGTGGGTAGATAGGGAGAAGGGGGGAGTAGGTGGGTAGATTGGGAGAAGGGGGGAGTAGACGAGTAGGTAGGACAAGTAGGACGAGTAGGTAGGTAGCTAAGTGTAGAGCGCTTCGGAATATAAACCCTTTGCTGTTGCTTCGTGTGAAGGGGGGGTGGGGGAAAAAGGGAGGGGGAGGGGGGACTTGAACGAAGGGGAGGGGGATGGGGGACGTGGGCGAGGGGGAGGGGGTAAGAAGGCGAAAGGGGGAGGGGGTATGAGCGAGAGGAGTGCGTAAGGGAGAGGTGGCGGGGGTGGAGTATAAGGAAGAAAGGGGGACTTGAACGACGTGAGGGGAAGGTAGCGCGCTGGTAAAATCAACTTAACATCAGTAGCGGACGCGCTATCGCGGGC
>JAMQCK010000811.1:0-15436 GCA_024196135.1 Pleurotus ostreatus/Saccharomyces cerevisiae fusant | reverse complement strand
CCTGGACCCTTTCGAACGACAATGCAGCGCTTGGCGGACAATACTTTGCAGCGCGCTAGTGGTGAGCGCAGTCGGGCCTTGCCCACGCCTACCTCACAGTCGATACCTACGAGTGCTGAGGGGCCGTCAACATCGGGTCGCCCTCTGAGCATCCCACCTGTAGATACACAGGGAGGAGAGGACGTCTTGCTGCAAAGGGTATGTGAATCTACGTTTTCGTTGTCGATCTTTCATTGACCTACTCTGCAGGCTTTGCTGGAATCCTTCGCTAGTACCCGCAGGGGTTTGTTGGACAGCGAAGATCGCGCAGCAGCGCGTCCGGCCGACTCGTCCTCGAACCGTCCTCATGATCTTGAAGATGTCATCGAACACGCCATCGCCCCTACTGAACGCCCTCCTGGAACCGCGTTATCGGATGCCGCTCAAGCTCTAAGACGCGCGCAGGATGTCCATACCATGTTGCCACCGTCGAGACCCCCGCCTCCGTACGCGCCAAGTCTGTTCGGGTCTGAACCGCCTCAACGCCGCACCCGCCCGTCATGGCAAATTACACGAGACGAGACCGAACGTCGCCCGCTCGATCCGCAAGGACTTCAGCGTAGGGATCCTACAGAGAGGGCGCGTGGTCGGGAAGCCACATCTCGAGAGACCTTGACAATCCCCCCTAGTGTTCGCGAGCGGCTACTACGACACCCGCCACAGAATGTTGTGCCACCACCTGGCTCGCTCGCAGAAGCTCTCGACTATGTGGCGGCTTCGAATTCGTCACGTCCAGCGCACGCCGGGGCCCCAGAGCCGCAGCAGGGCTCTGATATGGCGCAGCACACCGCGAACCGGCCGTCCAACGAAAGTCGACAGAGGCGCGTTCTCCCAAGGACTGCGCATATGGAAACCCCACTGTCTATTCTGCCACGTCTGGTGCGTTATTCGTACTTTAGGGCCTGTTCGGGAAAAAGAAACACGTCGAAGTTACCCAACTTACCTGCCTTACAAGGCAGGTTGACGAAGATCGCCGAACTTTCGAGCGATCGAGGCCTGACTTACTTGCCTTCAGAGGCAGGTAAGTCACGCAAGTTAGCTAACTATGACGTATTTCTCTTTCCCGAACAGACCCTTAACTATCTGCGAGAGGCCTCTAACTTGTCACGTTTAGCAGCGTCTTGACGAGCATCTTCAACACCCAGCGCTAGATCTTATGCGGCTCAGCGTATATGAACCGCGGCATAGGGGAACGCCTCAGAACGTAATTGACGGCCTCGAGACCGCGCAATACAAAGACTGGAAGAATGAAGATAGCGACGTTCACTGCCCAATTTGCTTGGATGATGTAGGTTCTTTTCCCTAAACTTAATGACATTCACGCCTGACTTCTCTTAGTACAACGCCGATGATTCAGTCACGAAGCTATCGGGATGTCGCCATTGGCTTCATAAGCAGTGTTTGCATGTAAGCACGCTGTCCTCCATCTAATCGAAGTGCCACACTGACCGCTCTTCGCAGCAATGGCTACAGACCGCACAAACATGCCCTGTTTGCAGGCAGCCTGTTCGCGGAGCAGGGCATCGCTCCGCCGCCGCCATCAGCGCTGAGCAAGCATCGATCAGCCAGCGTATCCGCGACCTTGCTGCGCGCCGACGCTCCGAGCAGCGAGAGGAAGGGCGCTCCTGGACCTCGAGCGATATCCCCGCGCGCCACGCAATCGAGACGCGTATGCGCAGCGTCCGGGAGGCGCAAACCCGCCGGGAGGAGGACGCGCGGATGCGCCTGCAGGCATTCGAGGATGCGCGCGCGCGTCTGCGCTCGTATGAGACTTCGTCGCTCGATGATTCGCTGCATGATGCGATGCGCGACTTGCCTGAACGCATGCGCTATTCGATGCGCCGTCCTTCTGCCGCGGGTAGCTCGGCTGCCGCTACTGGTACATCATCAGCTGGTCCCAGCAATGCGCCGCCGACCTCTTCGGCAACCTCAACCTCGGCGTCTTCGTCCTCGGTCTCAACCCAAACACAGCGTTCAAGCAGCATAGCCGAGATGCGCGCGCGTGCCTTCAACCCCTCTCGCGATTTTATGGACATCCCGCCATTCGCGCCACGCCAATACCAGGACCCATACCTGCCCGCCTCTATCTCGCGCAGGCAGCCCTTCCTCGATATACCCGTGCCGGTAGGTCGGCCGCCTATGGGTCTAGAGATGTTGGAGCGCAGGAGGGGAGATGCTGGGGAGGTTTGGTATGATTATGGCACGTCCGATTCGTGGATGGACTCTGTGCGCCCGCTGCCGGTGGGGATTGAGGTGCCGACGTCGGCGTCGGCGGTGAGGGGGTCGCCGATGCCGTTTATGGGCGAGCCTTCGACGACGCCGACTGGTCCGGCGGCGCCTACGACGAGCGAGGGTGCTCAGGATGGCGAGGCAATCCCTGTGGACGCTGCGGGTGCTGCAACTGTCGCACCTACCTCTGTTGTTTCCACCGAGGCTACGGCGTCCGGTAGTTCTCGGCCGTCCGAGGGTAGCGACGATACTCAGACCTCGGTTGACGCTCAGCAGGAGCATGAGGAGGTGCGGGCGATGGTCGAGGACCCAGCCCCTCAGACGGCGGAAGGGAGCAGCACCACGCAAGTGGGGACCGATGAAGCCGCGCAGGCGGAACCGGGCGCCGCAGGTCAACCCGAGCGAGGTTGGCCGCGCGTCTACCGGATGTGGTACGGCTAGAGGAGGTGCGTGCGTCTGGCGACCGTATGGTGTTGGGCTCATGTTCGTCCTACAGTAGCTTGCCTATCCTCTTGCGCAATACAGTCCCGATCTATGTACGCACAAGCCAAGCAAAATATTCCCATGAAGGTCCTCTCTGAACCAGACAACGTATATCGACAAAAC
Organism: Pleurotus ostreatus/Saccharomyces cerevisiae fusant; assembly: GCA_024196135.1. NCBI lineage: Eukaryota > Fungi > Pleurotus ostreatus/Saccharomyces cerevisiae fusant. The sequence continues at coordinate 12,562 of JAMQCK010000811.1, read as the reverse complement.
TACGCTCTATCCACAAACCAAGCTCTCCTTCTGTCTATGGACTCGGCCGGCCGGGCGTTGTACCATACATCGGAATTGTTCTGTCTGTTCACGACTGCTATCTATCTCTCGTATCTCACCTAGTCACGATCCTTCTGTTCTTTTCCTCTAGTCAATGCTATCTGCTCGTTTACTTCATCGTAATGAATTCGACCATTACCAGGGTAGTATCCGGATGCTTGAGCATTTGTTTCCTCCAGATACAGCGGTAGGTGTCTTGCCTGCAAGTCCATATTGGAATAAGGCTTTCCGCGAGGCTAGTATTGTATCTCATATATACGGCCAGAAACCCAACCCATTCACAAGTCTACCTCCTCTTTCCCTTCGCTTTGCTCTTCTTTTTTGTGATATGCTCAGACACCCACTCGTTCGGCTCCTCCTCTGAAGTGGTGTTGTTCTGCCCTCGCAAATCCACCTCAACGATATCCCCGTACGGACGCGGCGGCGGCGGCGGAGGCGCTGCGTCGGCTGCTCGCGATGCTGCCTCAATCTCTGCGGGGCTCACGTCCTCGCCTCGTCGTAACCTCTCAGCGATCTCGGGTGTGATGCGCACTTGGCGAACGCCGGTTTGGAAGCCAGGTGCTGAAGAGCGGCGTCAGAAGTTAACAATGACGGGCTACTGCCAAGGATTTATGATTACTGACCTCCCTTGCCGATACCTGTCCTCTTGAGCTTGTCCGCGAGGTACCACTTGCGCGCATACCAGGACACGACGAGGATGAGAGGGGGAATGCTGTCATATAGGTCAGCATTAGGAGGCGACCTTCAGGTATGCGTCTGAGAGCTTACACTATGCCAAGAATCACTGGGAGGTTAGCCTCCACATAGGAAGGCGGGGGAGGTGTTCGGGAGTTCCACGACATCCTGCGTCGTTGAAGTCGAACTTGCGGACGTGGAGGATTGGGAAGAGGCGCGGTGGGGCGGCCCGAGGCACGTGCGTGGCAGTAGGCGCCGCGGAGTTTTCCGGACGGCTTGCGTTTAGCGCCCATCAGGCGTGTCGATTCTGACGACCATTTTGCGAGGCCTTTTCGTGTCTTTCAGACTCAGATTTCTGTCTAGCTTCTCTCCCCGAAAATCAGAGGATACCCATAGAAGATCCTAGAGAAGGTCTGCATCCCTCCACAGCGGGCCGCCATCAAGTTCGACTGTTCGCCGGCTTGTTCTCGTTGATCACTCACAAAACCATTCGACGTCTGCCAACGCACTAAAAGCGCTTCTTGACTCTGGACAATACTCGACAGTGCCACGTCTAACGCCCCACCTAATACCCGCTTGACCCCGCACCACCATGGAGCCCGCAACGTCTCCCCTCATTACCAACACCCTTTGGACTCTGTCTACGGCTGCCTTTGTCCTCGGGATCTACGTACAGTCGTACAGGAAACGCGTCATCATCTTCTGCGCGCTTTCCAGCATAATTTACTACCAGCTCATGCACACGAGCACGGGTGATCCGCCTAATGTGAGTTCTTTGATTTCCATCGACTCTTTGAGCGCACAAGTTCTTGCCACTCACACTGGCCTTCACCCTGATCGTTGATGTTTCTACATAGGACTACTTCCTCGCCAGCGCCTACACCTCCATCTGGTTCATGGCCGTGGATCAGCTCGTCCTCACCGACCCGCACCGCGCGTTACGAGCGAGGAACCAGACCAAACTGCCCAGCGAAATGACACCTTGGGATCGCTTGTGCTGGGCCCTCCAGCTGCGCATGAACCCGCGGGGCATCAGCTGGAATTTCGAGCCGCCGAAGCATGCGCTGGCGGAGAGGCCGAAGTCGAATAGTAGGTAAGCTTCGGACTACAAACCGCGGTTCCGGCTCGATCTGCTTTTGTCCTAAAAAGCGACTAACGCTCCTCCAGACTCACCTTTATCCTCAACCAGCTCCTGGCCTCCTTCCTCGACCTCGTCCTCCTGGACGTGGCGAGCGTGATTTGCAGGAGCATACCCGAGTTGTCCGCTTCTGGGCCGCCGCTGGCGTCTGTCAGTATGGGCGCGTGGTGTCCTCTATCCGAGGCGTGGGTGTCGAAGGGCCTACCTCTTGGAAGCTACCCGTGTGGCTGGCTGACGCGCGTGGGCGCGGTGGCGGGGTGAGTGGTTTGGAGGCTGTCAAACACAACTTTGGATCATAGCTGACACTTGCGCAAAGCTATGGCTTCTCTGCCTATGCGGCCATCGGTATGGGGCATCGTATACTAAGCATTGTCTCTGTTCTGGTGCGCACATCGCTTTATGATTGGTTGTGTTCATCGCTGATCAGTCTCAATAGCTCGGCGCCCTCACGAACCGCTCCCTCGGCGGCTGGGGCGACCCTACGGAATGGCCGCACCTCATGGGTCCGCTGGGTGCGGGATGCACGGTCGGAGGTGTCTGGGGATGTACGTGGCATCAGATGTTGAGGAGGGTGAGTGTTGTTGTTAACTCCTGCTCGAGTGTGCCGACTGACTGGCGGTCGCAGTGCCTCACGAGACACGGCGAGGTTCTTGTATGTCTGCTCTATGGACCGCCTGAGGGCGATGAGAAGAAGGACGACGATAGGGTCGGGCATGCGAACGGCAATGGCTCTCAAGCCAACGCCAACGTCTCCTCGACGAATGGCAATGCCTCCCTCGCGAACGGCAAGGCCTCCCTCGAGAACGGCTCCTCCCACAAGGAACCCACTTCATCAACGAAGCCATTCTTCAGCGACCGCCTAACCTCCCTCTACGAAACCTCGCCGACCCCCAAGCGCAGCCGATCCCTCACGCGGGGCATCCTCAAGGTCTACGCCACCTTCTTTGTGTCGGGCGTGATCCATAGTAGCGGGGATGCGAGGATTTTGGGGAGTTGGTGAGTGCGTGGGGTGCGGGTTTGTGGGAGGGATGAGTAATGAGTTGTGGGAGGGTTGAGTTATGAGTTGGAGGCGGCTTGCGCGCGGGAGCTTACTTCCGGTCGGGTCGAGCTGAGCTCGCTGGCCTGAGGACGATTTCTGGAGTATGATTACGCGGACATTGCTAACAACACGCACAGGTCCGCCAGCCGCGCCCTCCCCTTCTTCCTCACGCAGGCCACTGCTATCATCTTCGAGCGGGGCGTGATTCATGTCGCGAAGAAGACGCTGGGCCTGAGGGATGCGTGGTACTGGCGGGTGGTCGGGTGAGTAATCCTGTTTCTTCTGTTCTTCCTTTGCATAGTTCCCCCTCTGCCCTTTCCCTCTGCTCTCTTTTACCCCTTCCTCTGTACTCTCCCCTCACTCCTTCCTCTGTACTAACAGATTTCCTTTCTTTTCCTTTCCTCCACCGACTCCAGCCTTCCCAACTCCTTGATACTGATCTCCGCGTATCGACGACGCTCACACACCTCCCCAGCGTCCTCTGGACCTTCACCCTCCTCGGCGCGACGCTGCCCATGTGGATCGACCCAATCTCCGCCGCGGGCGTGATGGACGAGGGCGCGGATTTTGGGGCGGTGAATCAGTGGATCTTGAAGAGGGTTGTGGGGCTGGGGAAGTGAGTGAAGAGGGGAGAGGCTGGTATGAGGGTCGATGGGGAAGGGGGAAGGGGAGGGAGGAGATAGAGGGTAGCGGAGAGATAAGCTTGCGTGTCCGTTATCGGTCCCATGGGATAACAATGTCGTGGGTCCACACAATGGCAGTCTTCTCCACCGCCATCTCGCATCGTGATACAGTTCGCTCGGGCCATTCACAGGTTACACACGTTCAAGCGCGCAATAGATGAGTGGCACGCCCGCCAGGGCGTCAAAAGTACATTCTCGCTTCGTAGTCCATAGGCACAAGTCCGATGTTACATTCGAGTCCTTCCCTTCCATCATCCCTTCAACCTTCAGTCATCCCCAAACTCCAATCCTACAACCTTCCAGCCGACGTCCGCTCATCGACAGAGCTCTAGGCTTTGACCAGCGACGGCTCTAGTTGTTCTTGTTGACTGCGAAACCTGTCAGTCTCCGTGCATGCGCCAGTGGATGATCGAGTACTCACAGAAGCCCTTGACCTGGTCGCCGATCTTATCCGCGGTGGAGTCGCTCTGGGAGGGGGTTAGTGGGCGGGTTCATCGGAGGGCGGATGTGGCAGGGATACATGCACAAGAATGATGTACGACAGATGAAAAGCACGGGAAATGAGGAGAAGGGCGCATATATGGATGCAAAGAGACACGAAATCGAAGAAAAGAACAACTCACCAAGTTAAACCCCGCCTTCTCCGCCGCGTACTTGACGCCCTTGTCGTACGCGTCGAGCTTGGGAGCGCCCGAGGAGTTGTTAGAGGAGTTGTTGTTCGACGAGCCGTAGGAGTCGTTGTTAGACGAGCCGTACGACGAGTCCTTGTTAGAGGATCCGTAGGAGTCCTTGTTCGAGGACCCGTAGGAGTCGTTGTCGTTACGGTTCGACGACGAGTTGTCACGACCGGACGAGCCGTACGAGTCATTGTCGTTGCGATTGGACGAGGAGTTGTTGCCGTATGACGAAGAGTTGTTTGACGACCCGTAGGAGTCCTTGTTAGAGGACCCATAGGAGTCGTTGTCGTTCCTGCCGGACGACCCGTACGACGAATCGATGCCCCCGCGGCCGGAGGCGGTGTTGGAGGAGCCGTAGGAGTCGTTGTTGTTCGACGAGCCATACGAATCCTTATTCGATGAGCCGTACGAGTCCTTGTTAGAGGACCCATAGCTGTCGTTGTTCGACGAGCCGTACGACGCCTTGTTGCTGTCGCCGTACGACGAGTCGTTGCCGCCCTGACGGCCAGACGAGCCGTATGACGAGTCGTTGCCGCCACGACCCGAGGAGCCGTAGCTGTCGTTGTTCGACGAGCCATAGCTGTCCTTGTTGGACGAGCCGTAGGAGTCGCCGCCGGTCTGACGGCCAGACGAGCCGTACGAGTCGCCACCCTGACGTCCGCCTGAGCCGCCGTACGAATCGTTGTTGGACGACCCGTATGAGTCGTTGCCCCCACGGCCGCCCGACGAGCCGAAGGAGTCGCCGCCCTGGCGGCCTCCCGAGCCGTAGGAGTCGTTGTTGGACGACCCGTAGGAGTTGTCGTTGTTGTAGGACATGGTGATCGAGTGTGGTGGTGGGTGTAGTGGGTGGTGTTGGGTGTGCAGGTGCAAAGAAAGTGAAGACCCTATCCCTCCTCCCCTCCCTTTATACTGCGCACGACGTCAGGCGCTGGTCAGGCCCCGGTGGTACCCATCAGCCGGGGAGGGCCCGGCGCGGAAGGACGAGATGGAAGGCAGATGCGCTAATCTGCCGATGAGGGTCGCGTATGCATCACCCGCTACTGGGGTGGTGCGGGTGCCCGGTGTCGGCGCCGGCGCGGAAGAGGAGACGCGGCAGGGGATGCCGGCTGCAGGACACCTGTCCATGGGGCGCGGGGGCGGTGAGATGAGGGGACTGGGCGCGCTCGAGATAGCCACAGCGCGATGGCGCGCACCTAGTGCGTGCTTTGCGCTCAATTCTGCCTGACGAACGTGGACGTTCGGTACAGAAATGACGTCGCGCGCTGGTGGAGGGAGGCCGTGCGCGCCATATGCTGGCGCGAGTCTGCGGTGGGACGTTGGGAGGATGGCGTATGCTGCAGAGGACGATAGGATTCAGACCGGAGATGGGCGCGCCGTCCTGAACTGCGGAGCACAGAGTAGCGCGGGAGGAGGAGGGGCTCGCGCCCTGCCTCCAGGTTCATGGAAGGAAAACATGGAATCATGACGCGTGACGTCACTGTTCAAACGCGTGTCGTCATTCTCGCGAGCACGTTTGCAGCTGTTTGCAGGCTACTTCCCACCATCACGTTCGCCAGGAAGTCGAACATTGAGCGCCATCCGTCAAGTCGAGCACCGCATACTTGGCCGTTCTCGAGCTCAGTTTGGAGGAGTCTACGGAGTCCTTCCTTATCTTGACCTCCTATGCTGCTGGTAGTGCCTAGGCCGAATTCCCGAATTTATGGCACGACAAGATTCCTCCGAGTACCACAATAGCATGCCGAGACTGCCCTGCTCGCTTGAATATCACGCCCTCGGCGGATTAGTCTGCCAGTGGAAACTCTTTGTTGGACCACCTGCCTCTGACCCGATTCACGAGGATTTCTTCCGAATTCGTGAACAATTGCCATCGTACTTGCTATTGTTCCCCGGTCTGCGCACTTCGAATAGCTTAAAGGCGAGTCGAAAACTCCTCTTATCTCGTGGTTTCCCCTCTTTCTTTTCCCCCCTTCGCGCCACCTTTCCATCTTTCTATCTTTCGTTCAGTATGTCGCATACATTTAACCCGTGTTCTTTCTTTCCGGTCCCTCCTCCTCAGGCACGCGAGGCTCATCCTAAAGGCATCTATACGACCTACTACCATGCGCGCTCTGCAGCGCAGCCCGAGCGCACGGGGTACTACCAGGATCCCGCCGACAGGTACACCGCGCCGCCGCCACAGAGGAATTGGAAGAGAGATCACAAGCGTCACGAAAGTTCGGAGCAACACGAGAACTCTGGACATCGCCACTATCACGGCCATTCGTGGCGCAAGGATGATCGCAAGCCTTCTTACAAGCACAAGCAGGATGGAGTCTACGATCTACCTTCCCTTCACGGTCAAGGCAACGGGTACGCTCGGGACGACGGGTACGCTCGCGATGGAAACGGGTACGCTCGCGACGGGAACGGGTACGCTGGCGACAACGGATACGCTCAAGAGAGCGTCCCCGAAGGAGATGACATCTACCTCGCCCGCCTCAACTCCCTGCGCTCCTTCGGGCGCTTCATCCTCAAGACCGTCGGCTGGTTCGTGAAAACACTCGCTTTCGTGGCCATCATGTCCTTCGCGGTCGGGTGTGGCGCGGCGGCGGGGGTGGTGCTGCTGATGGTGGGCAAGCCGTTGATGGATTGGGTGGCTGGGGGAGCGGTTGGCTCGGCGAGTGATACGGACTATACGGTCAATACGTCGATGGTTTCAAGCGACTCTGCCACGTCAGGTGTACGACTCATCTCCACACTCCCGCCCCTCGACGTTGCCCGCGCGGGTGCCGTCGCCGGCGCTATGGCATTTTTGGTGCCAGGATTGCTTTTCTACCTCACCGAGGTGACCTTCGCGGGGAGTCATTTGTTCGTGCGACCCCGTAGGTGGGCCGAGTGCCTCCTACGCCATGTAGCCTTTCGAAACAGCTCCCCTTCGGTGTACGCGAACGACTTCGCGCGGGACGAGCGGATGGATTTTGTCATCAATGCCATGAAGTATGTGCTTGCGACGCTCGCTTTCGCGGTGGGTGTGGGGGTGTGGGTGGTCGTTTTGCCGCCTGGGATCAAGAGTAGCTCATCATCCGGGTTGATTAGCTCATCGTCCGGGTTGATTAGCTCATCGTCCGGGTTGATCAGCTCATCGTCCGGGTCTGGAGATGATCCATCTCCTGGAAACGCTGCAAGCGAGGATGAGGTGACCTTTGCTAGCGCAATCGAGACGAGTCTGCTTGGGTGGGCGGTGATTCATGTGGGGTTTGCGGGGGTGGTGGGGTTGGCGATGGCGGTGAAGGTTGTGCCGAGGTGGGCGATGGAGAGGGTTGGGGTGTAGGAGTGAGGGAGAGGTGTATGATATGCGGTTTATGACTTTATGACCTAATGCTTGCGCTCGAATATGGCTATGCCTATGATGCACGCATCGCCGTACCTTGCTGTAAAGTATAGAGTATGGCGATCATGGATATTACTATGTGCCGTTGCTCTTGGGATCCTAGAAGCGAATAGAGTGAGGGACGGAAGAGGACACGATTTGTGGCCAAGTTGTAGGTCCACTTCGGCATCTCCCGAAGCACACGTGGCGAACTGTTCCCCGCAGCGCTCCCCTTGAAGTTGAACTTCGCTATCATCCGTCCCGAACATCTATTTCGGTAGAGGACTCCGCCCGTGCTCCCAAACTCTCTATTAACCGCTGACTGGATTCACTACCAGACCAGACCGTCTACCACGATTAGAATGCCGCTTAACAGTGATATCCGCTCAACCTCCCTCGCTGCTCCGTCGTCCGAGGTCCTCCTCGGTTGCGCGCCGCGGATTTGATGACCCTGTCTACTCGCTGTTAACGGGGCGTTGAACCGACTGTTCTTCGCTTCCAACTTCTTCGGCGGAGGGTTTCTTTTCGCGCTGTACACCTGGTGCCGAATTCCTCGTGCCCTGCGCTCGACGACATCCTGCTCCCCGGCCAGTCATGCGTCAAGTCCTCTTCACCGTCCTTCTGGTGCAGCTCCTCACCGTCGTGCCCTCCCTCGCCAAACTCCACCGTAACCAGATCACCAACCTAGTCACCTTCGGCGACTCGTACACGGATGTGGTGTATGTTTGGGATGGGGCTTGGCGTGGCCGACGTATGCGGTAAGGTATGCGAGTGAGGGGAGGGGAGGGGGTGTGGGCGATAGCATGGCGGAAGGCGGCACGGGAGACGCGACGGGAGACGCGACAGGAGACGCGACGGACGCGACCGTCGAGCACACGAGACACGCACGCTCTCCCGTCACCCTCTACCCTTTCGCCCGCGCGGGCGCCGTCTGCTCGACCAAAATCACCACAAGCCTGTACTCTCCGGTCACGGAGGGGCAGCTCCCGGCGTACTACTCGAGCGTGGCGAACGGGACGATACCGTCCGCCCTCCACAATTCGAGCAACTTGGCCCTGGACAACAATGCTAAAGTCACCCCACACAACACCCTTTACACCCTCTGGATCGGCACGAACGACATCGGCGCGTGGGGTCTGCTGCAGGGCCATGGCATCGGAGGCGCGACGGTGGTGGATACGGTGCAGTGTGCGGTGGATTGGGTCAAGAGGATGTATGAGGGCGGCGCGAGGAACTTTTTGTGGCAGAATGTGAGTTGAGGTGTTATTTGGGATGCGAGAGTGGGTTGAGGCGGTGGTTCCGACTGTTTACGCGCGAGTCCAGTCGTGTTGGAGGATCAGAAAGCTGACCTGTAACCTCTTCAGATGATCCCCCTCGAGCTCACGCCCATGTACTCTGCGAACGCGTACCCGAACAAGTTCACGACGGCGGCGAAGAACGCGACGGAGTGGCATATCATGATGAAGGAGCTGACGACGGCCGGGAACAAGATCGGCGAGTTGCTGCTGAAGGATCTGGCGCCGAAGTTGGAAGGGGCGCATATAGGTGAGTCGGCGTGGTCATGAGCGAGTCGTGCATGCGTGGGCTGGACATTGCCTTGCCAACAATCGTGCTCTTTCGCGCACCCATGATCGCTGACCCCCTTGCAGGCCTCTTTGACTCGCATGCCCTCTTCACCGACATGTACGCCAATCCGGGCGAGTACCTCAATGGCACTGCGCCACTCAACGTCACCGGGAGCGCATATACGTGCGTTTACAAGGAGTGGACGGACGTGAGGGACAAGCCGCCGTGCACGAAGGTGAATGGGACGGATCGGGATAGTTATCTGTGGTGAGTCTTGCCCGACAGACTCGCGCCTGCTTTTTCTGACTTTCCCGCGCCCTGGCAGGTGGGACGAGCTGCACCCCGGCGAGCAGGCGGATCGGGTTGTTGCGCGGCAGATCTCTCAAGTTATGCTGGGAGAGGAGAATAAGTGGACGACGTGGTTGAGCTGATGTCTCTATGACAGAGGTAAACTTCCGTTCTCTTCTTTCTATGTTCGCCCTCCGTGTCGTCTTGGTATCAGAGGCATATTCTACGGACCTACAAGCCCACGTGTGTATACTTCTATTGACCTTTGCTTGTCAACGTCGTCATCCGCCAACACAACGTCGTCAATCAGCTGGATACCCATAGCGGAGTTGGACTCTTGTTCCTGCGCGTGTATCCCTCGCCGACTGGCGAAAGCATCGACGGAATGACATACTTTCTTGACCTGAACGAAGACAATCTGCGCGACATCGTAGCATATCTCTCGACCAAGGATGCGGTCGCTCTGTCCTCGACATGCCGCGTGATACGCAGAACCTACAAGCCCTTCCTCTTTTCCACGTGCCGGTGGAAGCGCTATGAAACGCCTCCCAGATCTTTATGGCACCTCTACAAGTAAGCCTCCCCTGCTGTTCGCAGCCCTATCTTTCTCTGACTATCAAACCAGGCATCTACACATCCACACCGATGGGCCGCACAACTTCCCCAAACGAAACGACTTCTTCAACTATGTCAATCGACTCGAATCCCTACACGTTCGTGCCGAGGATGTTCAAGTTAGCCTTCGTCAGATCCTCCTCGATGCCTCTAACCTTCATACCCTCGGTCTCGCCCGTCTATGTTGGAAGCTGCCTTCAAGCGGTCGCACCGAGGATTCTGACGATCCGGACTCAGAGAGCAGTTACTCGCTTTACTACGAACCGCTCCACCCATTCTCGTCCATCGCATGCAATCCTCGCGTGCTCAAATTCTCTTCCCAGTTCGACATACCCTACAGCGACTGGCCCAAGAAGCTGTGCGCGAACAAGATGCGCGCAACGCGCCCTAGCTTTGCATCTCTCCTGCAAGAGCTCGGCACGGCTCACCTTGAGCACCTCGAAGTCGGCGTCGAAGCGCTGCACCTACCCGTAGTGGCCGCCTACACATGGTCGTCGCTCCGCGAATTGGTTCTGACGGGATATTGGGTCTCTCCGGAAGATGATCCTCAGGCGTACGACGATCCAGGATTCGAGACACCGCTGGCTGCATTCGGAGAGGTACATTTGGGCACGCTGCTCGCGGCCATGCCACGTCTGGTCGCCTTTCGGGTGCGATGCAGGCTGGCGTGGTGGCTGGCACACCAGAACCTCGTGGTGTGGCCTGCGGGTGATCCCTTGCCATCGTGTGGCTCGGTGATACCAGCACTCGAAGAGTTCGAACTCTCGAATCCCACTGCCCCTGATGGCATATTCCGGCAGCTGCCTCCCAGTCTGCGCGCGCTTGCGTTGCCTACTCACCCCCATACCACTCACGAGATGTCCGATGCGAACACCCGCGGCATGCAAGCGAGAGTGGCTCTGACCCCATCCGAGGTCATAGCTGTCTTGTCTGCGGCTTCCTTGCCAGATCTGCGAAGACTACGTTTCTCTGTCCGCGAGCTCGTCGATGCGAGCGTCAAGGACGTCTTTGAGCATATCGCTCGCGCGTTTGCGAGACTCGAGCTGTTGGAGATTCATCTCGAGGGGCCTCGTGACAAAATGTGGTCCGCACACGAGGTGGTATGTGCCGGTTTCCTGCAACATCATACTGGTGTACTGATCGCTGGTAGACGGCTTGCGCTGACGCGCTGACGCCGCTTACGGACCTGCAGTGTCTTCGCATCAGTACCTTCAATTGGGTGTACAGCGACGGGTATTGGGAACAAATGAAGCGCGAGGAGTCTCAAGACTATGTAGAGTCACGCGAATGGGGCCGAGGGAGCATGCCACGACATCGCGTCGAGATATCACTCTTTGGCGAGGATGATGCTGTCGGAGCCCATCGTCGCTTTCCTCAGCTACGCGAAGTCTGGCTGCCTACCACCATTCAGCTCGGCACGAGGTTCATGATGCACAATCGCAGAGTCTGGAGGATTTTTGACGTCGACTGCACCGACGAAGGGAAGCGGTTCCTCAGAATCGATACGGGGCCGCATATAAAGTGAGTAACCTGCGCTATAGGTTACCCGATTGCGGACTGAAGCTCCTTCAGCATGGTTCAAAGAGAATGGTGAGTACGCCTCGACAGGAAGGTACTCGAGGAGCGTTGCATAAAAGGGTGCGTATATGTGTATGACGTCCAAATTTATGACCTGATTTCGAAGTTCTCAGGCTACAGGGGATTGGTCACAGTGGATCTTTGAATGAGCATTGCCTATCTTCGAGCATCATATGCATATGCAGGAGACTTCGCCCGAGATAGCGAGAATCCTTTGGAAACAGCTTCATCTTACGCTTCCGCTCTCTGCGTCGCGGTCTTTGAAGCGACCTGATTGAGCGGGCGCCTGCAGAGTATACAGCAGCACGCCAGATCGGACCCATTCTCCTATCTGCGGCACAATTGACATACACAGCATCGATGCCACAAAGCCACGGCTGTGTGACATCTGTGGACCCAAGCGCTCTCTTCCATGGGGGGAAAAAAATGGGGGGAAAGGTGTTGTGTCGTCGTCATACACCGCCTTTCCTAAGGCCACAAAGGTACGTGCTGTTGCTTAAAAGCCTCGAGTGCGCTTGAGGATGCAGTCTTTCTCTGCACCCCCACTTGCCACATTGTAGAACTCGAAGCCCATCATGCAAAAGTCCATTACGCAGGTCCTGCCCGCCGTCACCGGGCAACACACCCACGGCAACATCCCGCATCTAACTCTTACTCGCACCGACACGTTCAGCTCGGACTCTGCAACTCTGTGCGAAGTTCCGTCGCTTCCGAGGCCGGTCTTCTATGGTGGCAACAACCGTGGACGCAGTTTTGCTCTTCATCGCCACAGACCCGTGACCGCGGTGGGCTACGTCGAGAAGGGAAAAGTAACACACCTCTCGGGCTACTACCCTGTCGAACGCGTCTACCGATCCTACTATAGGAATGCTCCTGCACCCGAGTATCGCAGAC
>JAMQCK010000810.1:0-15443 GCA_024196135.1 Pleurotus ostreatus/Saccharomyces cerevisiae fusant | reverse complement strand
GACCTCTGATGAGGGCAGGAGAGATGACAGACATGGTGGATGAGCCGAGAGAGGGTGATCAGATAACAGGAAATTTTTGTGAAGGTTTTATGAGGGTTAAAGCAAGCAGAGAGACTGGTTTGGAGGTGTAGAGTAAGCTAGAGCGCGGGGCTCATAACCTGTTGAGAGCGAAATGGGGCAACAGACACAAACACGAACACGAATGGTGGTGGTTCAAGACAAAGAGTACAATAGGAACAATGACTACCTAATTTGGCGGACTTCCCCATTGGGCCGGTCCAAGCACACCAATCCCAACAACAACAGGGAAAGATGTGCAACTGCGGCAGGAGCGTGAGACTAGATTGATGGGGGTGTGACAGAGTTGCAATGGTAGTGTTCAAGCAGGCAGAGTCAGCGCAAGGATTGGCACAATGCGTGCAACCCAGTCCTACTTCCCTCTCCTGCATGGGAGCTCTTGCGAGGCAAAGATCATCTGCCCTTGTATACCCCTTGTGCGATCTGGCTGCAGCGCGCGGCACAATTGCCTCTGCACCTGCATACATGCTGCACGTAGGGGTGGCATCATATACGGCGCGCTCCTGAGTTGTTGCCATTTGTGCTGTCCTCCCGTTCAAGCTGCATGCTGTCAACCATATAGGGCGAGGCGGAGGCGCACAAAGATTGGCAGAGGATCAGTGCAGAGGTGCGCAACCAATGATGAGTCGTGGGGAACAGGCCATGATGACAGCGGCACGAGGCAATTCAAGGACGAGGTGGCAATTGGCGTGGCATGAGCTACGCCAGGTTTGCTCAAGATTGTCATCCTACTCCCGTTGGCGTAAGCAACGCGAGGGGTTGAGCCGCCCTGTCCTTCGTGCCTCGCATAACGGCAGCGGCAGCGGCAGCCCTGGTAATGGGGTGGCACATTCCTGCCCGCTGCGGTGGCTGTTCCCAACCACGTCTGCCAGCGCTGAGATCTCTGGTGTTGAGGTGTGATAGTATATTCTGTTGGACTTGGTGTCTATGTGCTCTCTAGCGCCTATGGTATTTTCTACAATTTTGATGGGCTTTCTCCAGTGCTATACGCTTACCTACAGCCTTATTTCCCGGCATTTTCCAGCCGCTCCTGCCTAGAGCGGCACATCCGAGTCTTTTCTCTTCCTGACTCGTTTGCTGTCACTCTAGGTGCGTAGTTATGCGTTCTGTACTGCTGAATATACATCTGACGCGTTTGCTGTTGCTCTAGTGTGATTACTGGCTCGATTCTACCTCGGACAGCAGGTGTGATGCAGTTGACGGGACACGCAGGTGTGCACAGAAAGCAGGGAGATGGCGGCGGGACGGCAAGGAAAAAACCTCAATCGCAGATGTAATGGTCACACTGTGTGACTCACCTTGAGGGCATTGTCCGAGGTAGAATCGAGCCAGTGATCACACTAGAGCGACAGCAAACGAGTCAGGAAGAGAAAAGACTCGGATGTGCCGCTCTAGGCAGGAGGCTCCGGAAAAAGCCAAGAAATAACGTGGCGCTCGGCAGTAAGGCGCGAGCGCACAAATAGGACTGTAGGTAAGCGTACAGTACCGGAAAAAGTCCATAAAAATCGTAGAAAATACCATAGGCGCTAGAGAGCGCGTAGACACCAAGTCCAACAGGCATCACACAGCTTCTCTGTGCACTTCCACTTATAGCGCATCAGTTCGAAAGGCTCAATGTCCTCAACTATGGCCTCATTCTTGAACATTTTCTTGATAGTGTTGCGGTGCTCTAGAGCGGACATGAGCATATGTGGATTGTTCCTATTTGCTCGTGTTTAGATGTGGACTGATGGTATTTGTACTTATTGATTTCCTTTTCTTTTTTCTCCATCACATGACCGTGACCGCAGTAGTTATGGGTGTCACACGCAGAGGCACACCTTAGACTTGTTTTCTTTGGTTGTCCCCTCTGCCAGTGCGCCCCTTCTCAGTTGTATTATATAGGATATTTATCTTTGGTTGTCCCCTCTGCAGTTGTGTGCGCCTCTGAGAGCGCCACTCCTTAGGGTTGCCCTTACAGCAAAACAAGTCTATCTAAGAGACCGAGCCGCCAATCACCATTGCGACCTTCAAAGCACCATCAGGCCTATCAGACAGCACCTCCAGGAGTGCATCTGCTTCATCTACCTCTGGATCACCCAGATCGCAAAAAATTGTGCCTCCCTCTCTTTGCGAGCATCTCCCCCACGGATTTGACCTATCCGATCAAAAATTTGTCCACTTCACCAGCAAGGATGACTATGTTGACTGCGACGAGCAGCCCTGCCTCTACTTCCGCTTGTCCTCTACCCCTTGCCCTCATCTCACTGCCAAAGACAACGGAACCCCTACCCTTGTCATCCCTACTCCCACCCGGTATTTTCTGTCCCTTGCCCCTTCCCACGTGTGAGGCGAATGGGACGGACACACCTGTGGAAGTACCCCCTTTGCAAAGTTACCTTCAAGTTATAAGTCATGCTTTTGCAAAGTTCACGAAGTGTTTACCTACACAGCCACAGCCCCCGGGATCTCGCCGGCGACACCTCCGGGCAGCGCCCGATGCGGCAGGCGACCCCCGAGCTCACTGTTCGGACATTTCCGAGCGTCGCGCCGCCTCCCGCCGCGCGCGCGGGCAATTGATGCGCCCTCCGCCGCCTTCCCGCGCGTCGCACGTGCTTAGTCAGCGTGTCGCGCAGACTCGAGAGCGCGCGCGCGCGTCGCCGCCGCCGTCACTGCTTGTGCTCCCTCGGGCGTGTAGTAGTACAAAAAAGAGTGTATTCATATAATATGTACAATGGGGCCTACAGTAATAAGGAAAGTACGAAAATGCGCTGAAAGTGTTGCCAGCGCGGCACGCGATGTGCTGTCTGCACAAACATGGTTGAGGGCGCGCGTGATAGACATGGTAGGGGAGGGGGGAAGAGGGCGAGGTGAGCCGCAAACGCAAAGGGCGAGCCCGCGCGCTCGTCGTGAGGGAACTGGGTGCACGTTTGTTGGCCGCGCGCTCGTCGGTATACGTGTTTGCACGGCGCAATCCCCTTTCCCGCATTTCCTGGGTCCCTCCGAGGCTGTACAGGCCTCGGAACGTTGAATGACGCGCCTCACGCCGAGCACCAGCACTGCGAATTCCCGGTGCGGTGAGTACTCAAACGGCGGGGCTTGGCGTGAGAAACGTGTTCAACGGGGGGAGGGGAAGGGGGGATGACTCAAAGGCGTCTTGAGGACGGAGGGAGGCGGAGTGGGCTGACCCTACCGCCGTACCCGAGAAGTCCCGGGGGGAATAAAATGGGATATTAGTTCGAATTTAACTCGCAGGGTGTAGCGACGCACCTGTGTACCACCGTAGCATGTTCCCTGCAACCGATAATGTGCCTTCGCGCGTCGGAACAATGGTCGTGTGCCGTCCACTCATGCGTCGTATGCCGGGTTGGCCTTGTGGTGCGCAATCCCCACGCGTTGAGCCGCAAAATCGCATTCGTAACGACAAAAAAGATGTGGAATATGATATTGAAGGGAATGGGCGGGAGATTGAGGGAGACGGGCCGACCAAGGGTGCGCGATGGTCGTGGTGGAAGGTCAAGGGACGCGCGGCGAGACGCGTCGGATGACCGGGCCGAAGAGCCGGCCTGTTGCCCGAACATGCTCGCCGTCGCCTGTGGCGCGCAGGATGGCGCGGGGTGTGGGCTGCGCAGCAAAAAGAGCGTACATAGACTATATCTCCATTGTTAGTTGAGAATCATATGAAGGGCATGATGCACGCACCTACAAGGGCTACTTGCTCGCCCTCAGATACATTCCCATGCCCTCCAACTCTTCCGAGCCCTGTTTTCGCTACCAGGCCTTCAAATTGGAGCAGGATAGATCATTCAGAGTCAGTATGGAGGACAATAAGTAGATACGGCCGCCACTTGAACCGGGGATGTGGACGTTGGGGAGGGAAAAGTATTGATCGAGCGCGATCGGAGTCCCGGACCGGACGTCCGTGGTGCGTCGCCGTCGTGCCTCGCATTCTCGCGAGCGCGCGAATGAACGAATTAGGACGCGAAAAGACTTGGAATAGCGAAGGGGGGACTATGTGAAGGGACTTATGGGTTAAAATTAGGAGGTTGGTGCATAGGCTGGTTCAGAAATGACCAATATCATCCGAGCAGGTGAGGACAGATTCCACTCGTGCATAACGGTGGCTTTAGGCTATTCCGAACGCCTGTGACCTGGCCGAGGCCACAAATCTTCTGAAATGTGTTTACATATAGCTACTTATATGATATTCACCGCTATTACCTCCTGCAGAGGCCCAGATGGGCTGGATATAGCGAAAGATTCCGGTAGGTCGCGAGTATTTGACAGGCAGATGTCAATTGCTCTTACTTCCTGTGTAGGAGCGAAAAGAGTCAATGCATATATTAAGAGAATATGTAAAGCGATATACATCGCGCATATTTCTGCGTCGATCGTGGGCCGCGATGGACGGTAATCGCCCCGCCTCTCACCCGAGATGCGCTCGAGATCGACGCGTTCGTGACGTGACGTAACGCGTCGCTTTCGCCTCTCGCCACCCCCTTCTCCCTGCCCCCGCATCCTGCACCCCCCCTTCTTCCCTCATATCCTCTCAAATTACCTCATTAGAGTAGTCCATGACTGATGTCTTGTCTCCTGCATCTACCAACGTCAAATCCACACGACAATCGCGAAGAGGTCCTGCTAAGCAACTAAATGGCGTGCGCTGCGCACGAGGAGGGGGCCGATTGGTATGTGGACACGTCTAGCATCCGAATTACAACTAACTAAATTACTACTCGTATCTGCCGCCTGAGCCAAGCGTCCACGCTCACCCAATTGCGTGGGCGGGGAGCTTTGATCGGCGGCACACCCCCTGCCTCCAACCACCACCATCACCTCGTCCGCATCGTTTGCCGCGTCGCCACCGTTCGCGGCGGCGACGACCGTTTTACCCAGTACCACCGCAAAGCAACCCCCGCCAGCGCAGGCTCGTCAGCGCAACACGTGGCCGCACACCACCTCCCCTCAACAAGGATGCAGCGGCGCGGCAACTGCGACGAGCCCTCTTGGGGGAGCTCTGCATCCTTGGCCACCTCCCTCATTACCCTCTCAGTAACCCCAGCCCCCGCGCGCGCCACAAGTCCGCAAAAAGGGGTATACCGTCACGACCCGCATCCGCGCCCAACACACGCGCCGCTTCCCGCGACGACGAGCAGGGCCCTCGCTCGCTCTCTCAGTCGCAGCCAGCGGCTGCGAATTTACCTCCCCCTTCGCCCCCTTCTTGCGCGTTCGCCCCCGCCCCTTACACGGGCTGTGCAACGTGCATGGTGTCGGCGAAATTTTTTCGCCGCCGCTTTTCGCCTCTTTTTCGTTCTTCTTTATGCTCTTTACGAATACATTGTGCATATATACCACTAATACATCTTTTTCGTGCTATAACAAGCCTGAGGGAGCATAAGCAGCAGCGGCGGCAATGCGCGCGCGCGCTCTCGAGTCTGCGCGACATGCTGACTAAGCACGTGCGACGCGCGGGAAGGCGGCGGAGGGCGCATCAATTGCCCGCGCGCGCGGCGGGAGGCGGCGCGACGCTCGGAAATGTCCGAACAGTGAGCTCGGGGGTCGCCTGCCGCATCGGGCGCTGCCCGGAGGTGTCGCCGGCGAGATCCCGGGGGCTGTGGCTGTGTAGGTAAACACTTCGTGAACTTTGCAAAAGCACGACTTATAACTTGAAGGTAACTTTGCAAAGGCTTTAAGACATCAGCTGACGGACAGGAGGGACTCTTCCCCCGCAACGCGGCATGGACCCAGGGGGGCTATCTTTTCTTTTTACTTTTCTCTTGCCTACTTTAGGATACTTACAATCATCTTACTTACGACCAGACTCGAACTCGATACGACTCGTACATACGCGGCGCGTAGCGCCTTAGATAATCGTACTTACGCACGTGGCGAGGGCGGCGCTGATCGGCCGCCCTCTACGAATATACGACACCTTTCTTCACTTCACCCTCATAGCTCTCTCCAACGTCAGACGACGCCTCGGACCGGAGCCGCGGGTGCGAAGAGGTCCATCGCTGTGGACAATAGACGCGGAGTCGCGTCTAGTGAGTGTAGCTGCAGGAGAAGGGGGGTGTATTTTCGCGACTCTTCAGACACGTAGCTAGGGAGGACCCACTTGTACCTACATCACGTGTACTTACCGCGCGCGGGAGCCACACGGGGCCCGTACGGGCCCGCGGGCCGCCCGCTTAGACAACTGACTATCCTATCTCGAATCCTCATCTCGTGTTCGCTAAGCGACGGTCTGAGCTGAGGCACGCGCTTGCGCGGGTACCCGAGGGATAGGTTATACCTACCTCGCCTTCTACGCGGGCTAAGTGGTAGCCACTAGCCGCTAGGAACGTCGCCAACGCGACCACTCTGCTGCAACTGCGCGCTCGCGTGACCACGTCGCGGCACAGTCTCCGCAAAGTGGACACTGTGGGATCGCGAGCGCATAGCTTAGCGAACCTCGAAGCACACTAGATCCATCCGCTCTCTGTTCTCCCAGCTAGCTTCCTCGCGAATCCGGCGACCTTTAACCAGCCGGCGATCAACGTAGTCTGACGACATGACCTACCCCTGGCGGAAGAATTCCGGCACCTTCGGCGTAGGAAGAGGAGGGCCCTCTAACAAGGGCAATGCGGGAAGCGACAAGCCAGTGCTCCCCCTACACAACGAGTCGAATCCCCCTTCGCCTCTCACGCCTCTCCCGGGCGAGACTCCATACCCTGGGAAGACGAACTTGTTGAAGGAAGCTCAGAAGAACAACAACAAACCCCCTCCTCCTCCGAAGGGCGCGACAACTGGCAAAGGAGGGAAAGATGACCCTCAGCGCCCGTCTTCCCAAGACTCTAGCGTCCCCTCGTCGCAAGCGCCGAGTACGACGGCGGGATTAGCCACATCAAAGGAATCCTCGCCGAAAGGAGCCACCGCTTCAATGCTCTTCCAGCCTCCGACGACTTCCGCTCAAGCGTCGTCAAGCACCGTGAATTTAGACAGTCCCTTCGCGCCCCAGACGACAGCCGAAACCCGAGAGCTCATGGAGAAGGAGGCGGCCCTGGAGGACATCCAGAACGTGGACGCTACCTTCTACGCGCGAGACTGGACTCAGCCGGTAGAGCGGGACTCTCTGGAAAAGCGCGTCAAGTTGTACGCGACGCGCGCCGAGTTGCGAGAAGTCGACTTAGAGGACCACGGTGTGCCCATGGACGGGTCGAGGCTCCGATTCTGCGTGAGGAAGTCACTAGCCATCGACCTCCTCGACGTCATGGACGAATTCGAGAGTCTGCTCAATCGGCTGCGGTCGCTCGACCCTCAGCACTACCAAGAGCCCGCGTGGCAGGTCGACCCCACGGGAGCGTTCTTGAAAGTGCTCAACGGGGCGCGCACCCTTGCCTCAATCAACATCGCGTGGAAGGGGTTATCGGGGCGCTTCGCACAAGGCCTCCGGGTCTACGCCAAGTACTTGACGCGCGCTTACGCGGCCTGCGGAGCCGCCGAGGGCGAAGTACCAACCTCGCCAGCCACCACAACCGCGTCGGTGTACCAGGAGATAGAGCGCTACCCCCTGGCCGAAGAGAAAGTCAAGTTCGGCATAGGCGCGATACCTGGCTTGAGGATGCCCCCTGGGTTCTACGCCTCGGCAACCAGCAAGACGGGCCGCGACCGATTCGTCGAAACTAACTCGCACGACCTCGCTCCCACTCCTCGATTGCTATCCTCCTTCTTTCCCCCGAGGGAGCCAGTAGGGAACCCGCAAGTCATCTCATACGAAGGACCCAGGTCGTACGAGTACGCGCGCTACGGCCCCCCTAGCCTGCTCGAACCCAAGGAAGCGGCGTCCTCCAATACAGAAAAAGCGGGAGGCGATAAAGGGAAGCAGAAGGAACGAGTTACATTCCAGGACGAAGGCCAAGAACGAGAAGCCAACCAGTCGAACTACGAAGCCCTCGCCAACCAAGAGTTCTCTTACCAATACGAGTACGACTTAGACAACGGCGAAGGATACCCCGAGACGCCCGCACCGCAAGGTCGCGGCCACCGAGGAGGAAGGAGAACGTCTATCTACTCATTCTTCGGAGCCCCTACGCCGCAACTCACGCTGTTTGGTCGGCCGGTGCTGCCCCCACCTCTCGCTCGAGGAGGCACTGGACAGCTACCCAATCGCCGATGGTCAGGGTACATCGACGTGAACCGCGCGTTCGGAGTCGCCGGTGGAGCTCCACCCCCTGGTGACGACGGGGACGGCGACGACGAGAATAACGATGACCGAGGGCGACAGCCCCCCTTCAATCCGCCTACAGGTGGGAATGGAGGCGGAGGAGGCGGCCACGGCGGCGGCGGCCAGGGAAATGGACCGAATGGCGGCGGCGGCGCGCCTTACGGAGGGGGAGGCGGCCCCTCAGGAGGCGGCGGAGGTCCTCCGGGCGGCGGCGGTCCCCCAGGTGGCGGAGGTGGCGGCCCTCCGCCCTACCATCCGGGGAATCCGAGCAACCCTTGCCAGGTTCCGCCCCACATGCGCCCAGCTCGAGCAGGGCAACGTCCCGGAGCCCCTAGAGGAGGGGGTGGTCCCCCGGGAGGCCCGGGCGGAGGCTCGACGGGTGCGCTACCGCGCGCACCACGCGCGCCGTACGGGACAGTCGTACCGACCATTAATCCTGTCCTTAAGTCCAGTGACGTCCCGTCGTGGGACGGCGATAGATCTACGGCTGTCGCGTACTTCTGGCGCATCAACCGCATAGCAAGAGGAGGTGGATACCTACCGGAAGCGCTCGGCTACTGGGTCTGGCAGAAGTTGAGAGAGGGCTCGTCCATCGACCTTTGGTACATGACTGTGACCGAGGCCCAGAAGGACTGGATGCAGGAGAACTCCTACAATTGGACGCAAGGAATAGCGGACGGTTACCTGGGGCGAAGATGGGTCAATAAACTCGCCTCCGACTTCCGGCAATCGTCATTCCGTGACGAAAACAAACACCGCTACGAGTCACCGCTGGACTACATCAACCGACGTATCATGACGGCGCGATTCCTGGGGTACTCAGAGCAGGGCACTCAGGACGAGCTGCAACTCATCATCGAACGCATCCCCACACATTGGCATCTCACTCTCTCGACTTCCACCTTGAGAGACACCGACGAGCTGAAAGAGAGAGCTATCGAATTCGAACACGAGCTTCTGTCGGGCACTAGACGTAACGAAGGAGACCTGGAATCCAGCGTCGCCTCCATACTCAAAAGGTACGGCATCACAGGCTCGTCGAAGCCGATCTCTACGAAGGGCCCCTTTCGCAAGACGGCCTTCAACACGGAGCGAGGAGACGACGAGGCGCCAGACTCGCCGAGCTCTCGCAACTCAGACCATGAGAGCGACTCCAATTCGGACGAAGAAGGTCCTTGGGAAGAGATTCTAGCGGCCGCCTACTCGGTGGTGCAGAAGAAGCCCCCGCCTGCGAACAAGAAGTATCCCTTCGAAAAGAGGAACGATGTCCGTACGACGGCGAAGAAGTCTCCACCCGCGCCGTGCTTCGCCTGCGGCAGCCCGTACCACTGGAATAGGGAATGTCCTCATAGAGAGGAGTACATGCGAGACAAGAGGCGCAAAGGCTACGTAGCCGAGCCCGGAGAAGCCGCGAGAGAGAAAGCGTACAACGCCGCCTGGGCTATGGTGTCGGAGCAGGATTTTGATTGGGCGGTTCTGTCGAAGGCGACTAGCTCGTCGGAGGAACGTAAGACCCTGGAGACGATTGAGGAGGTGGACGAAGTCGAGGACGACGGTGAAGAGCTGAAGGAGGAGCCGGCAGAAGTGTTATTCGTAAGCATGTCGAACGTGCAGTCGAGAATCGAAGTCATTGAAGAAGAGTACTGGCACGAGGGGGGCGCTCTACCCGCCGACGGTCCGCGCATCCTGGAATACGTGGGAGAAGACGAAGCGTGGCGCGTTCAGCCAGACGCTACCGAAGAAGGAGATGAGTGGGGGGCGGAACAGAAGGAGGCCTACGCCATACCAGCCGTCAGGCCATTCGCAGACCCCCCCCTCAAGCTACGACCCAAGATCAAGAGACCACCCGGATACGCGTCGCTCGGGACCTCGGTGCTGAACATCCGAGTTCGCCTAGGCTCTCTAAACGACGAAGAGATCGACGGACGAATGGATTCAGGAGCGAACTTGTCTCTCCTCAGCGCCGAGCAATACGAACAGATCAGAAACCCGCCGCCTATCAAGAAGGGAGCCAAAATGAAACTATGGCAACTCACCGCGACTAGCACTCCCATGCGAGGGTACGTGAGATTGCTGCTGTTCGCGGAAGCCGAAGACGGCACCATTCTCGAGCTGGAAGTCGAAGCGTATGTCGTGGAGGGAATGACGGTTCCCCTTCTCTTGGGCGAGGACTTCCAGCAAGCCTACGAAGTCGCAGTGGAGCGGCGAGTCGACACCGGCACGAAGGTCTACTTCGGCGGCGTGGACAGCGCGGTCGCAGCTACGAGCGTAAGCCGGACGAGGGACTACGAGCAAGTGGCCCGCTCCTATCAAGGGGAGGTGCCGGCGCAGACGTTTGCGAGAAGAGCTCACCGCAGGAAGTTGAAGAGAGACAAGAAGAAGAGAGACAAGCTCGCTCAAGAAGAAGACTATACCGTGAGGGCGGACAAGGACGTGCTCATTCCCCCTCAAACGGTCGCTCGGGTCCCGCTCCGGGGACCTTTCGCCGAAGAAGGAGAATGGGTCATCGAGAAAACCCTCTTGTCGACCAGCGACTCGCATCACCTGGCGGTACCCAACACCCTCATCGACGCTCGTTCGCCCTCGGTCCCGGTGGCCAATCTGTCGACTAGCCCGAAGTTCGTGAGGCAAGGGGAAACCCTCGGGAAGATAGCGCACGCTGACGACTATTTCGACAAACCGCAAGACGTGGACGAATGGCTGAAACTGGCACAACACGCCTATTTCGTCCGAACCGCGTGCGAGACGAACTTGGGAGAGACTTTCACGCGGGGCGAGGCGGGCGACGAGACTAGCGAACGGAAGACAGAGGACACATCAAAGAAGAAGCCGACCACGTCTACGCGCATGCCCGATGCCTCTACTTACGCGGCCTGGGCAGCGGGCCAGCAGCCAGCCGAGCGCAAGTTCTGCATGCCCGACCGCGAGTCCTACGCGAGCTGGCAAGAATCGACTAGCGATGAACCGGAGGAGTACGGGCCAAAGACGGCAGCAATGCCAGAAGTGGAGGACGTGCGAGAAGACGACTTCAGGAAGGTACTCGACGTAGGAGCGCTACCGGAACATCTGAAGGAGCGCGCTTGGAGTATGCTGGAGAGTCACAAGAAAGCTTTCGCCTTGGACGGACGACTCGGGGATTACGAAGCCGCCGCACGCATCCGACTCAAGGACGGGACCGAACCGATAGCTGTCCCCATGTTCGGGGCCTCCTCCGCTAAGAAGCAAGTGATAGACGAGCAGATCAACAAGTGGTTCGCGCAAGGGGTCATCGAAGAGTCTCGCAGCCCCTGGAGCGCCCCGGTCGTCATCGCGTATCGCAACGGGAAGCCGCGATTCTGCGTAGACTATCGCAAGCTCAACGACGCGACTATCCCCGACGAATTTCCTATCCCGCGACAACAGGAGATCCTCGCCTCCCTGTCCGGGGCACAAGTTCTTTCTTCGCTGGACGCCCTGTCGGGGTTCACGCAGCTATCAGTACATCCGGACGATGTGGAGAAAACCGCCTTCCGCACACACCGAGGGCTTTTCCAATTCAAAAGGCTTCCATTCGGTCTTCGAAACGGTCCGTCCATATTCCAGCGAGTCATGAACTCGGTACTCGCGCCATATCTCTGGCTGTTCTCGTTGGTCTACATAGACAACATAGTGGTGTACTCGCGGTCATTCGAGGAACACATCGAGCACCTGGACAAGGTGCTCACCGCCATCGAGGAGGCGAAGATCACCCTATCACCCGCCAAGTGCTACCTATTTTATGACTCTATTATACTGCTCGGACACAAGGTCTCCAGACTGGGCCTATCGACACACTACGAGAAGGTGAAGGCGGTGCTAGAAATGAAGCGACTCAACTCTCGAGCTGAACTGGCGGCCTTTCTGGGTATGACCGTATATTTCAACGCTTTCATACCCTACTACTCGGACATATGCTCTACCCTCCACGCTTTACTCAAGAAGGGCGCCCACTGGAAATGGGGAGCGGAGGAGGAGTACGCCTTCGTGCAAGCCAAGAAAGCCCTGCAGAGCGCGCCGGTCTTAGGTCACCCGATGGAAGGACACCCCTATCGCTTGTACACAGATGCATCCGACTACGCCCTCGGATGCGCCCTACAACAGGTGCAACCGATGAAGGTCGGCGACCTGAAGGGCACACGCACATACGACCGCCTGAAGTCCCTGTTCGAAGCCGGCCAACCACCCCCGCGTCTGGCGACGCGAATATCGAGCAAAACAAACGACGTGCCAGACGTAGGGCAGTGGGGAGATTCGCTCGACGACTCGGAGGTCTATGTGGAACGGGTGGTCGCCTACTGGTCCAGGTCGTTCAAAGGCGCGGAAAGTCGCTACAGCGCCACCGAACGCGAGGCGTTAGCGGCAAAGGAGGGGCTTATCAAGTTCCAGCCCTACCTCGAAGGCTCTCAGGTGCTACTCGTGACCGACCACAGTGCCTTACAGTGGGCAAAGACTTACGAAAATAGTAACCGACGACTCGCTTCTTGGGGGGCCGTGTTCTCCGCATTCAGGCCGGGACTAGAAATAATCCATCGAGCCGGCCGCATTCATTCTAACGTCGACCCCTTGAGCCGCATCCCGCGCGAACCGCCGGCGTACGTCTCACCAGCAGAAGTAGAGAGCGCAGCGCTGGCGTCCGACTCAGCAGACGCAGCCCTGCGCGAGGAAAGCGAGCGGCGGAGGCGAGCCAAACGAGCGTTTGAGAGCGACAATCACGCCGAGGCTTTCGTGGCTTTCAGCTGGGACGACTGCGTGGAAGGCGCACCAGAGGCGTATACGGTGCGCAGATCTTCTCGACTGGCTCGTCGGGGGGCGGAGGCGCAGGAAGCGAAAGAGAATCAGCCAGACAAGCAAGTCGAGAAGAAGGAAACGGAGGAAACGAACGCAGCAACCGACGGGAAGCAAGAGGACGTGCAAGAGAATAAAGACCAACCCCAGCACGAAGGGGAACAGCTGGACGAGCTGCCCAACCGCGCGGACTACAGAAGAATCTTCGAACCTCCACCCACTATACTGATTCAGCTCAAGCAAGACACAGTCGACGAGTTCATACGGGGCTACTCGCAAGACCCGTTCTTCAAGAAACGCTACAGAGAGACACCCGAGGCGGGGGAACAGGCGACACCTGGACGCCGGTACTTCAAGGACGAACAAGGGCTGCTCTACTTCCTCGACGCCGACTACGCACCTCGCTTGTGCGTGCCGAAAGCGCTACAAAGGAAGATCTTGCGAGAGGCCCACGAGAACCCTATTGAGACAGCGCACGGCGGCCACTTCAAGCTGTGGTCGAAGTTGAGGAGTCAATACTACTGGAACCGCATGAAGGTGACTCTCGAAAAGTTCTGCGCCTCCTGCGACGTCTGCCAGAAGAGTAAAATGGCAAACTTCAAGCGTTTCGGAACGCTCATACCCAACCCCATACCGAGCTCGCCGTACGAATCTGTGTCTATGGACTTCATCGTACACCTACCTCCTTCCAACGGATTCGACGCGGTACTAGTGCTGGTGGATCGATTCACCAAGCACGCCCAATTCGTCCCGACGACCTCGAGCCTAAGCAAGAAGGGATTCGCGCACCTTTTCGTGAAGCACCTAGTGTGCAAGTACGGAGTCCCCAGCAGCCTAATCATGGACCGCGACTCACGATGGGCGTTCGACTTCTGGAAAGAAGTGTCGAGCGAGCTGAGGACGGACTTACTCATGTCGTCTTCACATCACCCGCAGCACGACGGGCAAACGGAGGTCCTCAACAAGCACCTGGAAACTATGCTCCGAGCCTACGTCGCGCAGGACCCCAGCGAATGGGCGAACTTCGTACACTTCCTGGAATTCGCATACAACGCTACAATACACAAGTCCACGCAAGAAGAGCCGTTCAAGTTGCTGCTAGGATTCGTGCCGAGATCGCCCACCAACTTCCTGAACAAAATGGCGCCTGAGCAAGCGAGAAGCAAAGGCAAGGAAGCCGAGCGATTCCTCGAAGACTTGCGCATGAGAAGAGACGCAGCACGGGACGCAATAGCTAGGGCCCAAGACGAACAGGCCAAGGAGTATAACAAAGGACGCCGGCCTACCCCCGAATTCAAAACGGGCGACCGGGTTCTCGTGAATCCGCACTCCCTGCAGTGGATAGAGTCGAAGGGGAAGGGACGCAAGTTACATCAAAGGTGGATAGGCCCTTTCGAGGTCATGCAGCGCATCAACCCGAACACCTTCCGCCTGCGCATGGACGACCGGTACACCTCCACGCCCATCTTCAACATCGATCACCTCAAGTTATACCACGAGTCACCCAAGGAGTTCGGAGACAACCGCGCTACGTTAGGCGACACCAGAGACGGACGTATGGCGCACGAAGAGTTCGAGGTCGACCACGTCGTCGAGCACAAGTGGGACAAGAAAAAGAGGAAGCGAGTCTACAAGATCCGCTGGCGCGGCTTCGGCCCACGATACGACACTTGGCAGACCGAACAGGACCTCAAGAACTCGGCGGAGACGCTGCGCGTGTACAAAGAAGAACACAACTTGTAGAAGAACCTCCGATTACTCAACTACCATGTACAGTAACTGTAACCCAACGCCTCCTCTCGGCTAGATTCACGAGTGGGGGGCGTGTAAGTAAAGCTCCACCCTTCGCGTGTTCACCCGAGTCTTCCCTAGCGCAGTCGCCCTTCCTCTTCCCGTACCGTCACCGCCGCGACTCCTTCTGCTCTGCCTGTCGTTAGACGACGGAGAGTGGCGCGAGGAGAAAGAGATCTAGTGACAGTCGTAAGACGACGTACTGGAATCCCCGCCGCGATGGCAGTCCTCTCCAAACTAGCGATCCGTCCCGATCATCCTTTCGCCTCAGACAACCCCGCCGTCCACCAGTAGAAGGAGGTAATACGCAAGTGCCATGGCTGCAGCCACTGAAGCCAAATGCATTTGGCATGGCTCTAGCCACTGGTGGCTGGTGCCACTGCAAAAACACAAAATCACTGACTTTGTGAAAATATTCAAGCTGAAGTAGGGTAGGTTAGGAGGGTTAGGGGTTGGTTTGGGTTGGTTAGGGGTTAAGGTTTGAGGTTAGGAGGGTTAGGGAGGTTAGGAGGTTAGGGTTTGGTTAGGGTTCAGGGTTAGGGTTTTGGGTTAGGAGTTAGGGTTAGGGCCAGGGACGTCATATCTGTCT
>JAMQCK010000081.1:0-84902 GCA_024196135.1 Pleurotus ostreatus/Saccharomyces cerevisiae fusant | reverse complement strand
GAGCCACTAGCTTTCATCGAAAGTCGCTTATTCGATGCACCCGCCAGCCCTCCCACTAGATCCTCGCGAGTGCTTCGTGCAAGGGGCACATTTGCTGAACGCGCGGAGGAGGGTGGCAACACGTGATCCCTAGCCTTATGTGCTCTGTCTGTCTGGCGAACGGGCGGAGGAAGTCCACTCCTCCGTGATGACAAGCGCTCATTAGGTTGAGAGTCTTCGCTGGCATTGGCATCTGGCCGTTTTCCGTACGCCTTGCCAGTTTTCCACTTCGCGGAATTGGCCCCGAGCATCGTGCTGACAGCAATCAGAATGAGTGCTCAGAAAGTCCTGCATAGCTAGGCTCATTACCCGAGCAAGCTCAACTACTCACCACAGGGACAGTCCGCTGGTAGTAGAATTCGAGTTTAGGAGCGGCGGTTGCGATCAAACCATGGGTGAGGCAGAGCGTGGGAATTTGGCGTGTCAATGGGTATTTGTGGCGTTAAAGAGTTTTCGTAAACGCCGGAACACGAGAAAAGGCGATGTTCAGCAATCGAGGTGATATACAGGAACGAGGTGTGTACGTGGCTCTCTATGTATTGTACAACAGAACAGAGTGGGATATCAGAGATTGTAGGTAATACAGTAAGACGTTGCGCCTTCGCGCTATGTCACAATCATTGCCTGCCAGCCCTACTCGCGCACTGCGCCTGCACGAGCAAGGTCTCACACCCACTGACTCCAGAGCAGGTAGCTTGAGAGAGCCCACGGTTCGGCTTTCAGATTTCTCCGACGACCTGACTGGGTCGCGCGGATATCTTCGGGCGCAGAATGGTGGCGATTCGTAAGTGCGACTCGCGGACGAAGTCCAAGCAGACGGAACGGGCTGAAGATATTCATGAGCGTCAGCCAGATCTGGAGCCCCGTCGTGTACAGTGCCGGGCCGCCGACGTCGATGGGCAGAGCAGCCATGTAGGAGTATCCCGGTGATGTATCCGCTGCTCGCTCATGTTGGGGAGTCCAATCTTCGACGCTTCGAGGTGCCCACCGACTCCGCGTCCGCCTCGTCATCAGCCGAGCGCTTTCTTGTCGTAGTGCGAGTGCCGCATGTTATCACCCGCGCGGTCTTTATGGACGGAGGCGAATCGACATGGGTATGATATGAACCTTCGCCCGAGTGGGACGAGAGCGAGGACGAGCCAATTACCGGCGACGACGGCGGGAGCATCAGCCGCGAGGCATTATGCGAATCGATAGACCGCGCGCCATCGCTCCGCGCCTTCCTCTTCTTGCCACCCATGCGACGCCCAGTATTGACCACCGACGGAAGGGCCAGAGGGCTCAGCTCTGCTGAAGGGGCCCCTCGCTCCTGAGCGCGCGCTCGCGCATGTGTATGGGCCCTGATGACGGCCAGCACCGCGACGTGGTTGGCCTTCAGCCCACATGGCGGAAGCAGGATGGCTGTGCGCAAGTCGCACACGAGGTCCTTGAGGTCGTCGAAGTACGGGTCGAAGACGTCGTCGAGGAACTGGCGGAAGTCCCTGTCGCTGGTGTGGCACATGATGCGCGCTTTGTGGTCCCCGTCGCCGACGAGCCAGGGGCCCATGGGCGACTGGGCGAGATTGAAATCTGCGCGGGGCGTGTTTGAAGGGCCGGAATAGTTGGTGCAGATGTACATGAGGACGTAGAGGAAGGATTCGAGGTCGTGTCATCGGGCATGCGCGACGTTCTTCGGGTCTCGGAGGAGCTCGCACGCCATAAAGCACACGGTTCCCTGAATAGAGAAGAGGGTAAGTGGGCCGCAGCTTCGGGTGACCGAGGGGATGACGAACCGTCTGACGACCTACAGGGCCTAACATATCTCGACGATCGACGGTCGCGGCGCAGTCGAGGTCGATCAACATGCCCCGTCGATGTGGCAAGTTTGGCTCGTCACGAATCTCGAGATTGTTCTCACTGATATCGCAGTGCAGGATCAACATGCTTTCGAGCAGATCCTGATGCGCTGGAATGTTTGTCAGAAACAGCTCCAACGCTGACTTGTAGGGTAAGGCGTACCTTCTATACAGTCCTGGAATATGGAAAGGAGTTCATCCTTGGGGGCAAAGTCGGCAAGCGGCCGTGCGTACGGCTGTAGAAGAAGGCGGCGCAGCTCCAATGTCGGGCAGCGACCTACGACCGCCAAACGCTCCGACCCCTTCAAAGCCTCGCGAAGCCATATCGTGTCGTGCGGGAGTCCATTGGCGCGCAGGACCTTCTCCTCGCAGACAAGGTCTACGACGCCGCCTTGTATCCGCGAAGCCTTGGCCAGCAGCTGGCCTTCTGTCGCGAGAGAGTCGAGATTGGTCCACGTCTGCTTGATGACGACGTCGGTGCTGCTGTCTGGGCTGCGGCAGCGCCAGCA
The DNA here is from genome assembly GCA_024196135.1 of Pleurotus ostreatus/Saccharomyces cerevisiae fusant. Taxonomy (NCBI): domain Eukaryota; kingdom Fungi; species Pleurotus ostreatus/Saccharomyces cerevisiae fusant. The sequence continues at coordinate 82,519 of JAMQCK010000081.1, read as the reverse complement.
TATGGTGCCACACCCGCGCAGCTCATGCCTCCTCGATAAGTTCTCGATGATCTCGTACTCTATATCGATTGTGGTTGCGCGCAGTTGGTGGCTTTTCGCAGCTTAAAATCGAGGCAAAATCAGATCCTTGGGCAAAGTGCAGCGGGCTTCGGAGATGATGGTTCGAGTCGAGGTCGGATTGAGTCCGTAGTGCGCGCCATCACCCATGCATGTGACCGCCACATGGTCTCGCTTCAGACCAATATCAACGCCCAGCCTTTCCGCATTACAGCACTCATGCAGCAGCTCGAAGAGAAATGCGATGCTTACTGTCGTTTCATAAATCCTTGCTTTGATGCCAAAAGTGCCGCGATCAAAATCGAAAAATGCGGGAAAATCGAGAAATTCGCGCAGGCGTTCAACGAGGGGCTTTCTTCGCGCGGAAAAAGCGCAGATGTACCTACTAAGGGCGCAGAGACGTCCCCGCGCGACGGCGAGGACGCAGCTTCGACGATGGGCGGGGGTGCTGAGCGGACGTCGGCTCGGGAGACCGGCCCGGAGGCGCCGAGGGTCCTCGTCCGCCCCTCCCAGCCCCGCCGCCTTGTCCCCCGTTGCGCAGCTCTGCTTTGGGACGGAAGTGCAAACAGTTCGACATGTTAATCGTTTGCAGGACGAGCAACAACGGTCTCAGTAAACCCAATAAATACCGTATTCAGAGGCTGACCATTCCGGCTCATTTCTCCTCGCGCCTTTTCTGCAGTTGCCACGCGGAGTGGCAGGGCTAGCCGTCCCAGCAGGCTCAGTGTACCTGGGCTCCATCTCTTGAGTAGTGACAGTGTTGTAGGATGGTGTGAACGCGCTGAGCAGGCAGCAGACATCGCCCGGCCTTGGACAGGCCTTGAGATTTAGTTCTTAGAGTACTGAGCACGGTAATAGCCTGAGCTCAATATAGCATCTCATCGTCTCTCTTCTCCGCGGACAGAGTCCCTGTCCTGCCCGTAAGCGGACGACAAGGCGGCGGGGCTGGGAGGGGCGGACGAGGACCCTCGGCGCCTCCGGGCCGGTCTCCCGAGCCGACGTCCGCTCAGCACCCCCGCCCATCGTCGAAGCTGCATCCTCGCCGTCGCGCGGGGACGTCTCTGCGCCCTTAGTAGGTACATCTGCGCTTTTTCCGCGCGAAGAAAGCCCCTCGTTGAACGCCTGCGCGAATTTCTCGATTTTCCCGCATTTTTCGATTTTGATCGCGGCACTTTTGGCATCAAAGCAAGGATTTATGAAACGACAGTACCTCTGGCAGTGGAAGTGGACCTGAACTGCATATGAGCAATTCGCATGGCTGGCGTTCCAGGCGCAGCTGGACATTGGAGTCCGAGAACAGACACAATCGTACTGTCACATAGATCAATTCAGTATTATCAAGCACACAACACTACGTAAGTTCGTCCGCTTGCGAGGATCTTCGCCTCATACGTTACATAGATATCCTGAACGAGCCTTTTTAATGGGGCTGTTCGCAGTTCATATGTAACCAGACATCCGGTGCCAGCTCTTCGGCGCGCGCCTCGATCAGGCGAAGCAACTGGCTTCCCCGTCCGGACTCTGAGTCAAAAAACCGCTTCTGCGCTCCATCCGCAAACGTGCAGTGCAGTTGCTTTTCAAGACCCTCCTCTTGGGGGACGGGTGTCAGCGCTCTTGCTCGCCGCATTTGCAGTGCCAGCTTCTCTCCTCTAGTATTTTTGCGGTTTATGGGCTTCCATTCAGCATCGTCCCTCTCCGCAAACTCCGATTCAGCGACATATAAGGCAGCTTTGCGCGTGAGCTCCAGATAGGTGAACATGGTCCCAAACGCTAGGACGCCACCTATCCTATGGAAGTTCGCATTCGAATCCTGCGCGAAGAAGTGGTAGGCCTGATGATACATCTGCCTCAACTCCAGGAAGCAGTACCTATTTGCCTCACTTGCGTCCTTCTTGCTCTTTGTGAGACGTGGCTTGTTCTCCACAAGGAGCGTGGTTCTGAGGGCCTGGACTTGCTCGCACTTGATGCCATGAGCTAGGAGGGTAACGCGTAAGGGGGTTCCATCATCTCGACTGTTCTTGCACAGGCTTAAGACTCGTTCGGCACTCCAGTCTTTAGGCACGCCCTCGAGGTACAAGATACCGGACTGCTGATTGAAGTCGGGGATACGAGTAGATGTTCGTTTTCCCCTCGGTCCTGCATCGAATTGATCGTCGTCTTCGTCGTCCTTCGAGTCGTCAGTGTCGGCGTCTGTCTCCTCCAACCGGACAGATGCAGCCGCTTCTATACTGAGTATACTCAACCAGAGCTGAGAGAAGCAACTGCTCAAAGTGATGGCATGATGTTCATGGCAGTACTGGTGGTTGGTCAGGTAGCGATCGACGATGGAGGACCATACCGCGTAGTACGGTGCCTCAAGGTGGGGGGTTTGCTGAGCGACGAGAACTCTGAAAAGCCTGACAAAAGCAGAGTGATTCTCTGCGTGATCGACAAGTGACTCTCGAGGTCGAGCGAGCTCTGGCACATCGGTGTGCGCTGGATCGGAGCTTGTGGCCTGTGCGCTGCCAGGAGCCGATGTCATTGTGCTCAAACCCTGCCCGGTTTCTCCGTGATTCGGCTCAGGAGCATCTGCGTCGGACGACCGGGATTCCGTTGATTCGAGTGTTGGTGCGGAGGTAGGACCAACGAGGGAATCGTTCGTGAGCTTCGAGGTAGGCCTCATGATGGGAGTTGATGTAGTTGAAGCCGCTGAGATGGCGCTGATACTGGAGGACGCAGTGGTGGTCACGCCGCTTTGTGGCGCCGGCCATTGTGCCGAGGGAGGAGCAGTATCGCGGGAAACCTCCGCCCCAGATTGATTATTGCGCACAGGTCGTGCAGCAGGTACCCTCCGACTAGCACCTTGTGCTGGCCGACTTATAATGCCAAAGCGACCACTGGGCTCCCCGCCATCTGAGGGCACAGGCGCAGTTTCAGAGCGCTCCGTTCGAGGCTTCTTGTTCGGTTGTGTCGCTCTTGGAGAGACAGGTGGTGTGTGGTTGGAGGACATGATTGGTGAGAAACTTGAACGATGAGGCCTACACTGCGGTGGTCGCCTTTTATATCTGATCAACAACTTCGGGTTGCGTTAGGCAATTGTAATTTGTGACCACAGGACTCGCAACGCGATTCAGTCAGTGCTTTCAGCTATATTAGTATATGGAGCCCACATGATCTAGAAAGGACAATGCTCTCGTTTTGAATGCCAACGATCCATTTGTCCGAGGGCTAGAAAAGTATGACAATAGACTGTGAACGCTCCATAATCGACTCGTATTACGATTCATGAAGGCCCTTCAGTAAGTTCTTGATAAAGGCTTTCTACGGCGATCTATTTGGCGGTGGTTAGCAAGTGATAGTATATCCTTCGCGCACGAGTGTTTTTCGGAGTAAAGGTGGTCCGTATAGTAGATAAAAGGATTGGAAAGGACTGCAAGGACCGAAGTCCTGTCACAGATGTGATGCGTGACGTGCCCAGTTCCTATATTATGACCGCGCATCAGCGCGAGACTTCCCCAGTACTTCCCTTCATCTTAGCACGGTTCTCAGCGACGTCGGAATCTTGAGAAACAACTACCTCGTAAGAAACTCACCGAGATCGGAACCGACGCAGATCATCATTTCAGATCGCACCTGAAGTCATGGCCCTACATCCAGAAAATGATACACTTCCGGTGCGCCACCAACTAATCACAGCGCACAACACTGCTGACGAAGTGCAGATTTTGGACCCTTCCCATGCAATCATTCCCGTCCCTCCACCACAATCCGCGTCCAGCCCACACGTGTGGTATTACGGGTGGCCAATCTCTATTGACTTCGTGAACGAAGGCATCAAGCGCTTCATTCCCACGTACGACACGGAGAATGATACCCTCGTCGAGAGGCTCGCTGTGCTAATGCATCAGCTACAAATGTATCTGCGCCTCAAATATCCCGTGGACATCGTTTATGTCAAACCCGACGATGCGCCCTGGCTTCCGGACCTTCTTTACCCTGAGGCTCCCGGCCTTGCGTTTCTTGCGCTTGTTAGCACATACAGCGCACGCCGCCTCCAAAATAGACCTACCCAGGTGCAAGTCGACACTATAATAAAGCATTGGACTGGTGAACCCCCGCGCTGGATGGAGGACGCAAAGGAAAAGGGAGACGTGTACCAGGACCGTCCCATGTCAACCGAGTAGACACGTACATGTATACCGCGCTAATAGTACAGTAAAAGACCCTTCTTATTTTTTACAAGGAAGTTATCGACCCTCATAGTGAGGAGCGATCGTTCTGCTCGGAATACGCCTGTCGCGAAAGTCGAACATGAGCACGTGATCCTGTTTCGGCAATAGCCGAATCATCAGTCAATGCCTTCACGTAAACAATACCTTTCACTCTTACTACCATCCCGCGCACAATGAACGCCCGAGATCGCGTCGAAGACACCTACGAGCGTCAGAACGATGAGCGGCTCGACAGCTTGCACTCAAAGATACGGACACTTCGCGGAGTAATGCTCGATAGCAGCTCTGCTCGCGATCCTAGTACTTACACCTTCCCCAGATCACGACTGACATCCATGGCGACGTTGAGAGGCAGAACTTGATGCTGGATGATACTGTGCGTGCGCTCGATCTGCAGCGAGAGTCTGGCGCTGATACATATCCCAGAACGATCGCTTCTCCTCATTTGCCGACTCCCTAGCAGCCTCGTCGCGCAGGGCTGGCCAGGCGTTCGGTATCGGCGGCCAGGGCGCAATACGGCCATGGCGAATAGCGATGCTTGTGGTGGTCGTCTTCATTGCCTTGTGGCTGTCCTTCAAGATCGGCTACTGGTTGTGGGGCGGCCCTGCAACGGGGGAGGTTTGAGGAACGGTCATGGTTGGTTGGCTTTATGGTGCGTACTCTGTCTGGGGTATGGGCCATGTCCTTACCGATCATACAAGCTTGTATACAGACTATGCAATGGATCTTATAATCTTTGATACCCCACTTTGCCCTGCCGCGTCTATTCCCACACTCGGAAGCTTTCATATCGCGCCGTACAAGGATCCGCAAAGTCAATTCTGAGTGCCACCATCGACGGTTCTGAATATGCAACGACCTAGCTCTTGGCCCGACAGTGGACGTCTCCAACCGCTCAAGGGATATCCAACACACTGCCATGCATAAATACCTGACATTCCAGATACATAGCTGAACGATTCCACAGTCCAATACATATCTGCGTCCTCCTCCTCCTCATTCGCCCACCTCTCAATGCGCTGGACACCCCCCACACATCCCATGCCCGCCCCCCCAACAACTCGCCACCCCCACCCCGCACGTCCTCAGCACCAGCGACACCACACTCACCACACCCTCCCCCAACACGAACCCGCTCGCCACGACAATCAGCCAGATATCCTCGCGCCCCCGCGCGTACCGCGTGCGGTAGACGTGCTCGATGACGCCGCCGATGAGGCGCGCGATGGAGAAGGAGGGCGTGTTGAGGAAGCCGATGGCGAAGGCGACGCCGGAGGGGACGTATTTGGCGTACGGGTGGGAGGCGCGGGTGGCGTAGGTCTTGAGGGCGGCGATGAGGGCGAAGAGGAGGCCGAAGGCGAGCATGAAGATGCCACTTTTGACGGGGAGGGTGCCGTCGCCTGGAGGAAGGTAAGCATGGGTGTGGAAGACGGGTTGGAGGACGATACTCACGCAGCAGCCTCGCCAAGCTCAGCCAGACATACGCTGTCGGCGCCGGGAACGAGGGCCCAGGGATCTCGTACGCGCGCGTGTACAGGCTGAACGCTGTCGTCGTGACCAATATCGAGACCGTCGAGCCGATGAGCTGCCCGTAGAACTGTGCCCTGGGCGACGCGCCGCAGAGGTGTCCAGTCTTCAAGTCCTGCATGAGGTCGCCGGCTCTGGGAGTGGTGCGTTAGCCCTTCTGATTCAGTCGGTGCATCATGAGCAATACTCACTGCTGCGCGCCCGCTTCCGCTACACCGCCGGCAATTATATTCGCGACGATATTGCCCGGCTGTACCCATGCAAAGACAAGCTGCGAGATCTTGCCTAGCCCAGAGACCGGGTTCAAGTCGGTCTCGCCGAGGGCACGGACGCTGCGAATGGACGTTAGCTCAAGTTCGACATTGAACTTTAAGTTAGGGGCTGAACGCATCCTCCACTCACCCCAACACACTCAACAACCCACCCAGCGCAAACCCAAGCAACGTCGCCCATGGCTTAATCCCCTCATGTTCAAACACGGCCCACACGAGGATAGTGCCAAAGAGGACGCTTGCCCCAAGGCCCCAGAGCACCCAGCTGTAGGGCACGAGGCGGTCTGGGGTTTCAACTTCGCTGTCTTCTTTGTTGTAGTATTCGTTTGAGTAAGTTGCGTTCGAGTAGCTTGCGTTTGCGTGGGTTGGGTTTGGGTAGGATCCGAAGGGGTGTCGGTCGGAGGAGACGGAGCGCCCCTGTGCGCCTGCAGAGGCTGACCGACCAGACGAGGGGGGAGCGTAGCCGCTGGCGGAGGAACGGTGCCCGCGCGAGCGAAGGCGGAAGTACACATCGACGATATATTCGTAGATGACGGGCAGGAGGGAGACGAGGCTGTCCGTGCACATAATAGCAAGGGAGGTCCAGAGGATCCTATCCGCGGGGACCAAAGAAGTTCAGCGTCAGTAGTCGACAACATAGGGAGTCATGGATACACCCACCATCCTCTAGCGCCGGTGGTCATATCACCGACTGGGCCCGGAGCCCAACCGTTGTGTTTGGATATGGGAGATAGGATTGCCCAGCCCACGAACATGCCCTAACGAAGTCTCAGCATCGCGCTAGCTTTGGGCATACGGAATGTAAGACGCACCAGGTTCATACTGAGCGTCGTTGGGAAGCCCATGATAATACCTGTGTGGTCAACGATAAGGCTACGATTCGCGAAGTCGTCATGTAGAGCACGTACCTTGTCCGACATAGGACAAGCTGGGGGTAAAGTACCAAAGCCAGTTGCTAGCAAGGGCGGTGCCAAATAGAGGCAGGGCGAATGTTACAGGGAAGAAATAAGCGAAGAGCTAGAGAACGAGTTAGCGTATGGGCTTGTGGTTAACCTCTTGCAGGCGCATGGAAGTAGGATGGCAAGGTAGTGCAAATGAGGCGGGACGTACGGTCAATGCGCTTGACGCACAGAAGCTCCATGTGAGTGTGCGCCAGCCGTCATTCTGTACCGTGCTGGAAACGTTGTTGAGAGGTGTCTCCTCATCGATATCCTCGTCTTCGATTTCCACGGACGTCGCTTCGTCGTGAATGGTCGGGTCCTCTGCACTGATGTGCTGGTATCCTCGGCGCCTGTGCAGTCCTTCGGTATCTGGCGGCGGCAGTTTATGGAGAACCGAGATGAGCTGCGCGGTCGCCGTGCCGGACGGGAAGGCCAGCTTCTCCTCTATAATCTGCGACCGAGGTCAGAGGGTGCCACAAAGGCCCAGAGTATTGACGTACAACTTGCTTGCGAATCGGCGGGGACAAGAACACTCTGGGTTGGTCCTCATGCGCTCAGCACGTACTCGGCGCACAGTCGCGAGCGGACGTACCCGAAGAAAGCCACGGAGAGGGACCAGGCGATGGCGTTCCACCATGATAGGTGTATGGGGGGCACGCCGTCTCGGTCTTCCGAGAGGAGGCCTAGCGCAGGAAGGATGCCCACGAAGCCTGCCGCGAGCGGCATGGTTCCTGTCTGGGATACGCGGGCATGAGGGAGGGACGGGTAGGGGGGATGGCGCAATCACTGACTGCAACTGCGGTGGTCTGGACGACTATGAGCTCCTGCGCGCTCAGGGGTGTGGGGAGCAAGCGAGAGATGAGGAAGCCTATGAGAGCGGACTGGAGGGACATCCTATGTGAAAGGGGGGGAACGTTAGTATGCGTTCGACAGGTGAGGAGGTACGCGACTCACATACTAATCCAGCCAGTCTGCAGGCCGAAATATAGGTTCGTGAAGCATAGCAGGCAGCCTATGGCGAGGCCAATGACCACTGCCTTGCCCGTGAACTCGGGCGAGGCGCGTTCGCCGTCAGGGTGCTCGTCGCCACCAGTTCCCCGCGCTCCCCATCTGCAATAGGCCGTCATGGCGCGTTCAGAACGAGGGGGAAAGCGCTCCTCACTGCGTCCATATATCTGAGAGACCCATTGGCACGCGGCGGGATGAGGGGAGGAGACAAGCCGCGGTGGAATCTTATCGGCGGCCACCGCGCGCTGACAGAGCCGGACGGGCGCTTATGCTCACGCTAATTGATGGATCGCATCATCATCGAGACGAGTCACCTTGTCCCTCGCCACTATGGCACAGAAAACACAGAAAATCCGTCAAGCGGATGGGATACTCAGAGATGTTCCTGATCCTGGACATCCTGCAATGTGCGTGATTGTCACTGTCAGTTCGTCAAATACTGAACTTTAGATACAGTCTCCCGAAGGAGGGGGAGCGCAACATCCTGATCACCTCTGCTCTACCGTACTGCAATAATGTCCCTCATCTCGGTGAGCTGCATGATAGAGTGTAATGGGCGGCACTGAGAGATATCAGGCAATATCATCGGGAGTACGCTCAGTGCTGATGTCTTTAGCCGGTGAGTGCACACGGTGATCGACGCGACTGTGGCTCACAACTCTTCAGATACAACCGTAAGACGCTTGCTTGAAAGGCGAAACAGTGCACTGAGCGGTCCCCAAGGCACTCGCAACCGGAGAACGCTCTATGTTTGTGGTACCGACGAATACGGAACGGCGACAGAGACGCAGGCGTTGAAGGAGGGCATCACCCCCAAAGAGCTATGCGACAAGTACCATGCCCTCCACGTCGCCACCTACGAGTGGTTCAACCTTGGGTTCGACTACTTCGGTCGCACCTCCACACCTTGGCACACGACGTGAGCGATCACCCCGATCGTCTCTTCCTCCCCCGCTTACCATTCCCTAGCATCTCGCAAGAGATCTTCACCAACCTCTTCAAGAATGGGTACCTCGAGAAGCAGGATAAGGAGCAGACATACTGTGAGGGCTGCCCGAAGTGCGTGGTCAACTCCATCGTTGGCTCACCTCACTGATCGTCTCCCAAGATTCCTTGCCGATCGCTTCGTCGAGGGAACCTGTCCACACTGCGGCTACGATGTACGTCTCCATCTACACCTTCAAGCCTTCCCCTCACCCTTACCAGGACGCCCGCGGCGACCAATGCGATGGCTGCAGCCGCACCCTAGACCCCATCGACCTCATCAAGCCTCGCTGCCTTGTCGACAAAACGCACGTCGTCACGCGCAAGATCTCTTCCCACATGTACCTCAAGCTCAACGCCATCCAGCCAAAGACTGAGGAGTGGATCAAGGCGACGTGGAAGAAGGGCAAGTGGTCCCCGAACGCGGTCATCAATAGCGAGGGCGAGATCATCGACCCGCGGTTGAAGAATGGGCTGGTGCCGACGGCGATTACGCGAGACTTGACGTGGGGTGTACCGGTGCCGGTAGTGGATGAGGCGCTGGAGGTGATGAAGGATAAGGTGTTGTGTAAGTGAGGTGTATTTTGGCTTTTGTGGCAAGATGCTGATTGCTGGCAGATGTGTGGTTCGACGCACCCATTGGGTACCCGTCAATCACGGCGAACTATACCCCGGAATGGAGACAGTGGTGGTTCAACCCGGAGCATGTCAACCTGTATCAATTCATGGGGAAGGACAACGTATACTTCCACACCGTCTACTTCCCATCAGTGGAGCTTGGCGATGGCAGAAATTGGACCATGCTGCACCATCTGTCGACGACCGGTACGCTTATCCATCGCGAGTAGTAGACCTTGCTCTAACCGGCATTCCAGAGTTCTTGAATTACGAGAACGGCAAGTTCTCGAAGAGCAAGAATCGCGGTGTCTTCGGCCCCGCCGCGAAAGAGACTGGTGTACCATCCGATGTTTGGAGATACTACCTGCTCTCTACGCGCCCGGAGACCGGCGATGCTATGTTCTCGTGGTCAGAATTCGTGAGTATCACTCTTCAAGTCGGCCGCTCGCTACTGATATGTTCTATCAGATCGCGGCCAACAACAACGTCTTGTTGAACAACTTCGGTAATTTCGTCAACCGCGCACTCAAATTCGTCACCTCCCAATACGACTCCGTCGTTCCCGACGGCGGCGACGCACCTGGCCCCTACAGCCCCAACGATGCCAACGACGCCGACTTCATCGCCGACGTCAACACCCTCCTCACCGAATACACCGCCAACATGGAAGCCGTCAAGCTCCGCGCCGGCCTCCAGACCATCATGGCCCTCGCCGCGCGCGGCAACGGCTACCTCCAGGCCTCCAAGCTAGGCAAAGCGCTCATGACCGAGGAGCCCGCTCGCTGTGCGCAGGTCCTCGCGCGCGCCGTCAACCTCATCTATGTGCTCTCCGTGCTCGTATACCCCTACATGCCCGCGACGAGCAACGCGATGCTCGCACAGCTGAACGCGCCCGCGCGCGTCGTGCCCGAAGCGTTCGGCAACGACATCCTCGCGGGGCACGTCCTCGGCACGCCAGAGCACCTGTTCAAGCGCATCGAGGAGAAGCAGGCGGAGGCGTGGCGCGCGCGGTTCGGCGGGGCGGAGCAGGAGGGCGGGAAGGAGGAGGAGGCGCCGAAAAGCAAGCGTGCGGCGAAGAAGGCGGCGAAGGCGGATAAGCAGGAGAAGGCGGCGAAGACGGACGTGCCGGCGACGGTGAAGACGCCCGCGATGGAGGCGCTGGAGGCGAGGATTGCGGAGCAGGGGCAGAAGGTGCGCGAGCTGAAGGCGAAGTCCAAGTCGGCGGAGGTGGATGCGGAGATCAAGGCGGAGGTAGAGACGCTCAAGGGCCTGAAGGGCGAGCTGGAGACGCTGGCAAAGGCTGCACCGACCATTTGAAATGCCAACTATCTGAAGGAGCACGTTCGATAAGATGCGGTCATAGAAACCTGTAGCATTAGGTTGTAGATCTAGCTGTTGTACTCGCGTCGGCTCAACACGATGCTATTCCTCGAAACTGTGTGCTACAGTTCAGAATTGGCCATGGGTATCAGCAAGTATACAACCAGGATACAGCGGTGATGTGGATAGTCATAGAACCGTTGTGGGATCTGCCAACAAGCGCTCGACAGCTGCCTTCACGCAAGCGACGACGCGCTGGTAATCAGGCTCGTCCCGACGTGAGTACCGAATCATGGGTCCATGTCCCTTGCTCAGCTTGACCTTGTCCTGTGATGGCAGGCGAGCGAGCTCTCCTTCTTCTAGTTCCTAGTTCTAATGAGCATGGCATTCTCGAGACCTTCGAGCAATAATAGTCAACATACCTTCGCATCCACCTCTCCCGCACTTTCCAAGAAGTACTGACATCGATATTTCACTGGCAGCCCCACCTCGTCGAATTTGACATTAGTCGAGCCGAGGAATATCAGGTCTTGCCGCAGGGCGCGCATGAGAGGCGTCTGCGCGGCATCGTCGACTTCTTCCGTGGCTACGCGCTCGTAGTCGCGCACGTAGTTTGAGGGCACGCCGAATAAGAGGGCGGTGGCGAGTGCATTGCTGATGGCGTCGTGCGTGTCGTAGGATATAGCTAGGGCCTGCGAGATGAGGGATCAATAAGAGAGGTGTTAGCTAACTGCAGGAGCTCAACAGCATAGCCTGAAGCGGACGTACGCTCTTCAGAAGAATTCCGCCCAGGCTGTGAGCAATAAATAATATAGGGAGCATCTCTGTCTGAGCTGATGTGAGCCTGGCGCTCAGAAATTAGATATTCGCGTCGGGCTTTACTGACCTCTGTATCTTCCCGGAGGTTGCTCAGCCTGCGCAGGAAATCATGCACAACGTGCTCCATTGACTTGGTCTCGTCCACCGATGTATCATAGCCATAGGAGAGCAAGCGGTAAGGTGTGCCTGGAATGTCCTGAGGTAACAAGTCGCGGAGCCAGCAGACGCCAGTCTCCCTGTCGGTGTAGCAGTCGAGCCAATGCGCGTTCAACCCGTGCAGGAGGACGATGCTGGGCGGCGCACGGGCGGTCAGAATTCCTTGTGTGGCGGGTCAACGCTATTTAACTCACTCAAGCGCGCGCTCCCCATAAGGAGAGTCAAGCAGGACGTGCAGGCCTTCTGACTTCGGCTTGCTAACGTCAGGAGCAGGAGGAGGAGCCGCAGTCTTCTGCGTCCCAATGCCCTTGAAAAGTCGAGCAACAGACTTCTTCATAGCAGCTGGTCAACCTCGGCGGACCTGAAAGCATCTTCCAGATGCAATCCACTCAGGTGCGAGACCCGGGTTGGCGTTCTGATTGCAGTGATTGGCTGGTAGTGGTGATTGGTAAAGTTCAACTTCAGGTGTTGCGGGCGGAATAAGCGCCCGCAGTGTCGCGTGCGCCGCACGTGGATGCCCAAATTCCGTCGATCATTGAGTTCCCCCGCAAGAACAATGTCCTCTCCTGCTCCCGTGCCCGCTGAGCTCGTCGAAGCCACCGATGCCCTACCAACACCCCCAACCACAGCTGAGGATACTGCGGAAGATGCTGCATTAGAACAAGAAGCAGAACCACAGCCAGCAGAGAGCGCACCCTCAGACGAAGAGGACGAGGCCTCCGACGACTCTGATGATTCCGACTCTGAATCTGAGGACTCTGACTCTGGGTCTAGCAGTGCCGCTAGCTCGTCGTCTTCATCATCCATACCCGAAATGACACTCGAAGCACTGGAGGGCCTGTGGAGGAAAGCGCGGGTTATCGCTGCCGCCGCAGAGAAGGAAGCATCAACTCACGACGCGATCGACGAGCAGGAGGATGTGATTCAGCTGGACACGGAGCCAGGCGCGGAGGAGTTCAAGAAGCAGTACGTTATCATTCTCTTCCCCCCATCGTTTCCCTCCATTTCCCTTCCCTTCTCTCGCTCTCTACGCGCCACACCCACTGACCTCCCCTTACAGACGCCTCCCCCGCCTCGAGCTCCCCACCGCGGACAAGTCCTACTTCACCTTTGACCGCAAAGGCAAGGGCAAGGTACCCCTTTCCCTGCGTGACCCCGAGATCGAGCGCGCCGAGAAGGCTATGGCCGACTTCGCTGCACCCGCGCCGCCAGAGGGCCCGCCGGAGCTGACGAAGTCGGGCAAGCCGCTGACGAAGAGGGAGAAGAAGGAGGTGTGTATCCCATCCCCGCTTACCTGCCAGAGTGGCATATGATTGCCATGCTCAGCACCGTACTAATCACCACCTCCCAGCTCAAAAAACGCACCGCAGGCCCTGCCTGGTTCGACCTCCCCGCGCCGCCCGAGGCCGACCTGCCGCGGCTGTACCGCGAGGTCGAGGCGCTCCGGCTGCGGAACCAGCTCGACCCGAAGCGCTTCTACAGGAAGGACGAGGGCGAGGGGAAGGGCATCAAGGGGCTGCCGAAGCATTTTGCGGTGAGTGGATGTATTCGCTTATGTTTATTCCACCTCTCTTCCTCTGCGTCGCACATGCCACCGCACCCCTTCCACCCTCAACACCTACTAAACACCTACACCCAGATCGGCACCATCGTCCCCTCCCCACTCCCCTTCGGCGGCGCCTCGTCAGAAAACCTCACCCGCGCCGAGCGCAAACGCTCCCTCGTGGACGAGCTTGTCGACGATGCGGAGGCAACAAGATACGCGAAGCGCAAGTTCGGCGATCTGCAGGGCAAGAGGGGCGCGGCGGGGAGAAATACGAGGTTTGGGAAGCAGAGGAGGACGAAGTGGTAGTTGGAGGGTAGTGGAGTGGAGGAGAGGAGAGGAGAGGAGATAGGAAGGTGTGGGAGCTGCTTGCTTGTTTATGTTGTACTTCATGGCGTCGATGTCACCGCGTCCACGTCCCTCTGTTGTGTAAAGAGATGGAATCCGAGAACCTGTGCTTCATCGCGATGGCCAGGCCGATGTTGCAAAGTACAGAAGATTGAGGATTGCGGAGAGTAAAAGTACAAGTATCTAGTCCATCCTGGCCTTCAGTGTGCGGGTGATGACCTTGTCTTGCGTTCTGAGAAGGAGGAAGGTCAGCCACAAAGCCCAAGCGTCTCATGCGAAAGTCGCCAACGCACATAACATGCACAATACACCCCCACCCAGAGTACGCATCGCGGTCCACCGCATTCATAATCGTCTGCGATATCGTCTCAAACAAATCCTCCGGCTCCAAATCCGGCTCCCACAAGCTCTCCGCCACACCGAACAACTTCTCGCTCGCCGTCCCCGCGAGCACAAAGTCCTTCGCGAAGTTCAAGCACCCGATCAGGTCCGCGGCGGCGATGAAGGGCTTGTAGCCGCCCGAGGGCGTCTTCTGCATGCCCGCGATGACGGGCTCGATGAAGTACGGCCCGAAGCGGTGCTCGTAGAGCGTGGAGGAGGCGAGGTGGGCGAAGGTCTCGGGCTGGATCTCGCGCTCTTCTTTGATGGTGTACATGTTTACGCGGAAGCGGAATTTCTCGCGTCTAAAGGCGGATGTGAGTCGAGGGAGGGGGTAGATGAAGATGGTGCGCACAATGTGAGGACATCAGAGGCCAATCCCGCGAGTCCGACGTAGGTGCGATCTGTGACGGGGAAGATCTGTCTGCTGGTGAGTAGATGATCCCTTGTGAAGGGCCTGCACAACGCACCTTCTCAAAGTGGGTAGAGATACCCTGCGCCTGGTTCCCTAGACGCAGATCGGACGCAATGGCGACGCAGTCCTTCCCCACCATGGCTATGACGGAGCCACCGTTATATTCCATGATCGACTAGGGTACCACGTATTCAGTGTAAGTTCGTGAGCAGGATGTGTATGCGCACCATGTTGGGCAGGGAGCAGCGGAGGACTGGGATGGATAAAGCAATATGAGGGCGAAGCCCAACGACGTTGGACGCGTCAGATCCCTAGACGCGCGGCGCGTGACATGCTGGCGGTCACGGTCGAGCTCAACGCGACGCCACAATTGTTCGTACTTCCGGTCTTCCACCTTCAAGTTCTCTGTATAACCAACAAACAATCTAAACAAGCATATAGATGTTATAAGCACAAGGCTCATCGAGGCAAAAGAGAGTGTAGCGATACAACTGGCGAGATGGTCTATAAGATAGATAGATACCAGTAACCTGGACGACTTAGAAGCAGGTATAAAGTAGGCGTGCGGGTATGTTATACAGGCGAGACGTGAGCGAGATGGAAGAGTTCTAAAAGGAGTGTACCAAAAGAGTGTAAATCGCGAACAGTTCGCCCGAAAACAACGCCGCAGCCTCCAAACCTACGAGCGTTTTTGGGGCGCATGAAGACCCTCCAAGCAGGGATCAGAGGGCGCGCGACAGCGGCGATGGCTGGTGAGGGCCGGATTTCGAGCGCGCAACGGTGCCCTCGCTTCGCGATGAATGATGCAGAGGCGAAGGCCGGACCGGAGACGGCGCGCTCATCGTCCGCTGCCGCCACGAGGGGCGGCTGCTCTCTGCAGCGCCAAGCCGGCCGACGTACATGGGCACCGGCGCCGCGTACATGTTCTCCGCCCCCTCGTCCGCCCACGGCTCGACCGGCAGCTGCGCACCTACTCGCCCGCGGCGCACCTAAAAAAGCAACTTCGGTTAGCCATCGGTGCTATGCGCGCGAAAGTGACGCCTGTAATTTAGGACGCAGGACTCACCATGCGTCGGGGGAGGCGCGCGTTCGTGAGCTCCACTAACGAGGGCGTACAACTGCGGGAGTCGCCGCCACTTTTCATCGTCGAGCGGGCTAGGATCTGAGAAGGAAGCGCCACTGAGGGCTTCGGCGGAGGTGGCGGGGCGTAGTAAGATGCAAAATTGTCCATTTCGTCGTAGTACGACGTTTCGGGCGGTGCTACTGGCGGTGGGGGCGGCGCGAACGGATCCTCATCGAGGAAATCCGGCAGGGGGGATGGCGGCGCTTCATCGTCTGGGCTATGCCCGGATGAAGATGAGGAGGACGAGGACGAAGAGGCGTATGCGGAGTCCGACGCGTCTGATTCAGCGGATCCCTCATCAGAGGAGGATGAGCTGCGTCGTCTTGAGCTATCCGCGAGCCCCAGAGGGGTCAACGCGGCGAGTAAAGCCTGTAATGAACGTCGTCGCCCCATGGGCATCTGAGTGTAGGACGGGAGGGCCAACCGGGACCGAGAACGCGCGCGTCCCCTCTTATACCGCGCTTACCACCCCCATGACGGCATGCCTGACATGGCCATGCGCGTCGAGGGGGCGACGGCGCGGTTTCCATGGCGCACATTCCGCCGGAATACAAGTGCGCAGCAAGGAGGCGCAATGTGTTTTGCCTCCACTCTCGCGAGTCGCCCCCCTTCCTTCGCTTTCCTTGACCTCCGAAATGAACACCGTCAGCAACCCTCGATTTTCTATCACTCACCGACTTTCACCGAGCGAATCGTGGACGAGGCTTTGGGCATCCTGCGAGAAGAGGTGCATGCATTGTCAAGTATATCTACCGGTGAAGAGGCCTCCGAACTTCGGGGGGCGGCTCTGCGAGGTTGTGCGGCTGAGTGGGCGGGGAAGAAACGGGGGTGCGTGGGGATGCCCAACAACTCCGGAAGGAGTTGGAAGCAAAACTGCCTCGTGGCGTGGAAAAATTCACAACGCTCGTATACTGTCTTCGGACCGGAAGCCGACCAAGACCAGAAGCCGACCGAGACGCACTTTTGAGGCGAACGAAGGCCAGTCCCACTCGAAAAAGATGTCCATACTGTACATATTAGCACATACACATCAAATTCAGAATTTGGAGCAGCCGGTCGCGAAACGTGTTGAGAAACTGAGCGCGGAATGATGTAGCGTGCGCACATCGCCACAAATTCTTATCTCGGAGGTGCTTCCGCTGAAGATCAGCGCGAGGCTTGCCCTCTCCTCCCTTCCTCATCGCGCAAAGAGCACGAAACCATCCTCGAGGCCGTTCTTCATATGCCGATCGGGTTTTCGCTTTCCTATCTCAAGGGCAGCCTTTCTAATCTCGCTTCTTTCTATCGTACTGCTTGTGGTGCCCAAATCACCTTGTAATTCCTGAAAAAAGCGTAGCTCGCGCGGGAATGGCTCCATTGACCTCAAACTCAGGATCCGCTTTAATTAAATCACTTTCAACCCGTCTGTAGAATCTCAGGAATTTACCGATTTTATCTGGATTTTGATCGGGGGATCATTAGATGCCGTCGCTATCAACCTTCGAGCAGCGATACATGGCCAAGGGGCAGAGCGAGCACATAGAGGTGGCTTCCAAGCTTGAAGGTGCGTTGATAACACTCCCTCATATCACGCAAAGCTGACGAGAACCGTGTGGTATGTCTCAGATAATGGCTTCATGTCCCCGACAGTACGCTTCCCGAGTCCCCCATACTCCTACAACCTTAGGCACCATGTACCATGTTTCCCAACACGAGGCGTTCGCAAATCAATGCTTCAACTTGTGTGCTCTGTTATCTCGCCCGCGGCGGCGTTCGAAAGGTACCGAACTCATCATAAAAACCTCCATCTCATTCTGTCCGTTCCCCAGCGTCTCGCTGCTTCCCTTCGAGCCCTCCTTCGTAATCTTTCCGTGACTGCACTTCAATCATGTCCGAGCCCCCCGTTCCCGAGCTTCACACCGCCCCCAACATCGATCCGACCATCGTGAATGGTGATGACGGCTGGGGTATGTGCTGCATCAGCTGTGAAAATGTGTCACTAATGCCCAAACAGAGGAAATCGATGCGTACCTCACCGATCTGTATGACGGGCTTAGTGCCGAGGACCTCATCAAGCAGCTTCGGGACGATGGCGTGGCCGATATCGGAACCCGTGTCACGTATGCTAAGGCCGCTCTTGAGCGCATTCCAGATCTTCCGATTAACGCCGCGGCACGTCGCTATGGCCTCGCACCCACGACCTTCAAGGACCGTCTGAACGGCGCGAAGTCGCGAACGGAGGCGCACGAGAAGCAGCAGCATCTATCTCGGGAGCAGGAGCGCATTCTCGCCGAGGTCGTTAAGGAGAAGGGACGGCGCGGAATACCACTCACGCCAGCATTCCTGACGAGCTATGCATCCGCGATTATTGGCCATCCGATCAGTGCGTACCTCGTCGTGCATTGTGTCACCCCTTACTGACTTGCTTGCTCTAGGTCCCGAGTGGTACAAGAAGTTCCTTGATCGCCACCCCGACATCAAGGTCAAGATATCTGTTCGCCTCGAGAAATGCCGTGCTGAAGCTCTGAACCCCACTCTCGTCAATGAATTCTACGATATCCTCCATCAGCTTGTCACCGAGTACCAGATCCCTCCCGAGAACATCTACAACATGGACGAGAAGGGAATCCAGCTGGGCGTAGGTGCGCGTGAGGCTGTTCTTGTTGATCGCGCGCAGCGCGATGCCTACTCTATTGCGAGCAATGATCGGGAGCTTATCACCATTCTGGAGACCATCGCTGCGGACAAGACGGTGCTGGAGCCCTCGACTATCTTTAAGGCTGCACGCCGTAACCTCGAATGGAGCCGTGTCAATCCATGCAATGCAAGGTGCGTGTCCCAACTTCTCTGACCTTTAGGGAAACATTCTGATCATGCGTGCAGTGTTCTTATCTCGCCGAACGGTTGGACGGACCAGCATCTCGGATATCTATGGTTGACGAAGGACTTCGACCGTCTCACGCGTGCGCGGAACCACAGTGGTCGTCCGCGCTTACTCATTCTTGACGGCCACACCTCGCATTGTACCTACGAATTCTGTGACTACGCGGAGAAGAATGGCATCTTCATTCTCTGTCTTCCCTCGCACACGACCCATGCTCTGCAGCCATGTGATGTTTGTGCATTCAGCCCTCTCGCTGTGCGGTGGAAGAAGCACGTGTCAGAACTTGGTCGGCAATACATCAGCATAACCAAGGAGAACTTCCTGGAACACTACGCCATCGTCCGGAATGCAACGCTCAAGCCTGAGACGATTGCCTCCGCCTTCCGAATGACCGGCATTCATCCCTTCAACCGCCACGCCATTCCCGCCGAGAAGTTCGCCCCAGCCAGGAACACTTCCACGACAGCCGCTGCTCTGATCGACGTACAACCACCATCCATGCTTGTTCCATCCGAATCATTGTCTATTGCGTCGACCACTACTACAGCATCTGCTACTTCTACGGGCTCTCGTTACGTTGCTCGCCATCCTCCCATGCCTTCCCTTGACGCACCACGTGCCGCGCTTC
The DNA here is from genome assembly GCA_024196135.1 of Pleurotus ostreatus/Saccharomyces cerevisiae fusant. Lineage (NCBI taxonomy): Eukaryota > Fungi > Pleurotus ostreatus/Saccharomyces cerevisiae fusant. The sequence continues at coordinate 63,308 of JAMQCK010000081.1, read as the reverse complement.
TCGCACACATCCACGAGCTACATGCCCATATGTCAGCCATGGGTGCCGAGCTTGAGAAGACGTACACGAAGCTTGTGCTCGCCGATATCGATAACCTCACCCTCCGCAAGCGCTTGTCGAAGCCGAAGAAGAAGAAGGTCCTCGGCTCGGCAGCGAATGGTCATGCACGCCACCTCACGTCGGAGGAGGCATTGGCGAGCCTTGCTTTCGCCGAGTGGGAGAGGAGGGTGAAGGATGTGCACGCGCAGATGAAGCCGGTGTGGAAGGCACGGGCTGCAGAAGCGAAGCAGCGGGCGAAGGCTGCAGCGGCTCAGGAGCGCGCGGCTGCGCGCGCACAGAAGCAGCAGGAGCGGGATCAGGCGAAGGCAGCCGCTGATGCGCAGAGGCTTGCGCGAAGGCAGCAGAAGCAGGCTGAGCGCGCCGCGGCAGCTGCTGCACGTAGCCAGGGGCGTGGGCGTGGGCGTGGTCGTGGGCGCGGGCGCGGGCGTGGAGGTCTTGCGGGGCGGGGCTCGAGGGGCGGTGGACAGGGAGGGGTCGGGCAGAGTAGCCGTGATGAGGAAACGGTCAGTTCTGATGTATCCGACTCGGAAGATGGCGAGGACTTCGCGCTTGAGATGTTGGCTGTTGATGGATCAGATTCGGTGAGTCTTGAGCATGATGCCGGAACGCACCAGCTGACCATTCCTATCCATAGGACGATGAAGTCCCCGGATCTCCTACGACGCGTTCGCGCCCTCGCCCTCGCCCTCGCCCTCGCCCGCGCCTCCTCGCTCGTCCGCTTTCCCCCCTCGAAGAAGCCATGTCGGAGCCGGGTTCTGAGAGCGATGGAGCGATCTCGATCTCATCTGGCGACGATACAGGCGACGAGACAAGCGAGGCGGAGGCTGAGGTATCTGGCATTATCGGCCACAAGCGGGAGGGGCGGCGGCTCGTCTTCCTTGTCGAGTGGGTGGATGGTGACCTAACGTGGCAGTCCCTGGCGAGTATCAAGGATTGTGTCGCATTGGATGAGTATCTGGCCAGATTTGGTGTGGGTAGTCCTCGTGAGTTGCCAAGGGAGTATATAGATGGGCAGTAGACGTGACGACGAAGCAGAGCTGGTCGTAGAGGACGGCGGTGGTCGATCGATAGTTTTATTCCGCATTTTCTCACCGAATTTAGACGATGTTCCCACGCCCAGTCGGCTTCGCATCCGAGCGCCGGAATCCACGCCTTGCACCAAAATATTCATGTAGCAACAGTGCCTTCGCAGAAATATTCAGGAGCAAAAAAATGCATGCCCAAGATGGACCCCCTTCTTTCTAGCTTAAATTTGTAGGTGAAAAGCTACATATGTAGGAACTGGACGGCTCGAAGTGCTAAGGTAGTCGGAATCCGGTCCGAACACAGTACCCATCGGGACAAAAGGCACCATAAACTTTCTTCCTTCCGTCCAAAAGGTGTCCCCAATGCTGGAAAGCACCCGAGATATCCGTCTCGGGGATCGGGAGATCTCCGAATCTCCCGCAAAGATAATGCACTCGAAGAACGTCGGGACCATGAAGCATTTGTGGCTACGCTCAGCCAAACCATGCAATAGTCAGACAGCAGTCAGTATGTAGTACGGAGTAAGTTACTAATGGATACAGATGTTTCTCTATTCTTCAGCCTCGCCAGCAACAATCACATCATCTGAGAAAGATTCAGCAAAGGGCATTGGAAGGAAACGTTGGCAAGGGCTCACCAATCTTCAGCACCGCTCGCACAAGCTGCGTCGCGAGCAGGTACTGCTGCCGTTTCGACACAAGCGGGTCGTACACGAACTGCTCCTTCATGTCTAGACATGACATCAGAATGCGATAATATCGAAGCAAGAGAAATGAAACGCACCATTGTTGCCCTTACCTGAGCAATCGATGCCCAACCTCGAGTTGCCCTCGTTGATCTGTCGGCTGCGAACTTCTGCGAGGGTCTCAATGGGCGAGAGACCGCTGTTTTCTGCCAATGCCAATGGCACGGATTCCAGCGCAGCGGAGAACGCGCGGACGGCGTACTGTTCGATCGAAGGGATCTGACACGAGCGTGGTTAACGATGCATTGAGCACACGAGCAGTGGATCTCACCTCATCCGCTGCCTTTGACACAGCGATAGATGCGCTGATGTCAGCGGCACCACCGCCGTAGACGACGCGGTTGTCCACAACAAGATTGCGCACGGCACAGATAGCATCGTGAAGAGCACGCTTTGCCTCGTCAACGATCTGTTGAATTGTCAGTAGTGCTACCTCCTTAGCCATAAATTGTCAGATGCACCATCTTGTTACCGCCTCGCACAAAGATCGTGACCGCCCGCGTGTTGGCGCACTCCTCGATGACGAGCATCTTGTCGCGCGTCGTGCCGAAGGTCACTTCACGCACAACACCCGCACGGCCAAGCTTCTCCGGTGTAAGGTCTTCAAACCGAGGAACAATCCGTCCTTGCGTCGCAATCGCAATCAGCTCAATCTCCGGGCCACCCACCCATCGCACAGCAGGCAAGTCGTTCTGCATCAGCAAGTGGTTCGCCTCGTCGTCGAAGCCCCACTGGCAGATCACCAGGTTCGCGCCCGCGTCCTTCACGCGCTTGATCATGTCCGCGAATTTGCCCTGCTCGTACTCGCGCAGGTGGCGGTACTCTTCGACGCTCGTGATGTCCAGCTTGTGCTTCGTCTTCGGGCGCGGGGGCTCGAACGGGCAGGTGAGGATCGCGAGGCGCGCGTCGCGGACCTGGGATGGCATCTGCGAGTGGGAGAAGTCCTTGTCGACGAGGACGCCCTTGATGAGCGCGGTGTCTGCGAGCGAGCCGCCGACCTTGCCGTCGACCTTGATGAGGTCGAAGAGCACGTCGCGCCGCTCGAGGTCAGCGACCTGAAGTACAGCGTCCACGGCGATCTCGGCGAACTGACGGTGCTCTTTCGAGACGCTGAGGGTTGATATGTGAGTGAGGCGTTGGGCAGGAAGTATGGCCAATGAACGCACATCTTGCTTCCCAAAGAGGTCATAGCCGTCTTAACGAGGTTCTCAGTGCTGGATCGCGAGAATTCGACGCGATCGGATATCCGGTCGAGCTCCTCGCAGGCGACCTGGCATGCGCGATCGAAACCGTCAGCGATGCGAATAGGGTGGATGCCGCGGTCAAGCAGCGCTTCGCTCTGCTCCAAGAGTGCACCAGCAAGTACTACATAGCGCATTAGAGAAAGCAAACATGGTAGACGAGCCACGCACCGACTACACCGGTGGTTCCATCACCGATCTCGTCGTCCTGCGATTTCGACAACTGAACGAGGAGCTTTGCGATCTGGTGCTCGACCTCCATCTGGCCAAGGATCGTCGCGCCGTCATTCGTGACAGTGATGTCTCCATCGGGGGAGATAAGAATTTTGTCGAGGCCTGGAGAGGTCAGGCAAAGACTGATGGGAGGGGAAGACGCGTACCTCGCGGGCCCAGCGATGTCCGTATGATGTTGGCGACTGTCTTGGCGGCCAAAATATGCGACTGGAGTACTAGTCAGATAGGGAATGCACTCCCGATGAACGATCTGACCTTAATGGCTTCTACACCATGCGTACGCGTTTTCTTTCCTTGCTCGCGCAAGATGATGAACGGACGACCGTACTGTGTTTGTTCAGTGTATGCCCCAGCTTCAGCATTCGTTACGCACCTCGTCCGTCGCGTACTGTGCCTGCACGTCTCCCAAGTTTGCTGCAGACATGGCTTTAGATGAGAACGCGTACAAGTCGCGAAATTGGGCATCCAAAGTCACATCCCTCCGTGACTTCGGCGCGTCACGCGCCTTCCCGAGATCTCATTCCTTGTTCAATACCCTCATCTCCTCTTCCCGAAAAACCGCAACAATGGAAGGCGAAGTCGATGCCTGGATTGAGCAGCTCAGCCAATGCAAACAACTGTCCGAGGCCGATGTCAAGAAACTCTGCGACAAAGTGCGGGCACGCGATAACTGATGACTGCGCGCAAAGGATTGACCATAGCCTACAGACGAGGGAGATCCTCATGGAGGAGAGCAACGTGCAGCCCGTGCGCTGCCCAGTAACCGTCTGCGGAGACATCCATGGCCAGTTTGTGAGCACCCGTGCCCCATTCGCGCGCTTTCAGGCGTCTCATCATCATCACCCCGCCCCAGCACGACCTATCAGAGCTCTTCCGCATCGGCGGCAACTCGCCCGACACCAACTACCTCTTCATGGGCGACTACGTCGACCGCGGCTACTACTCCGTCGAGACCGTCACCCTCCTCGTCGCGCTCAAGCTGCGCTACCGCGACCGCGTCACCATCCTCCGCGGCAACCACGAGTCCCGCCAGATCACGCAGGTGTACGGCTTCTACGACGAGTGCCTGCGCAAGTACGGGAACGCGAACGTGTGGCGCTTCTTCACCGATCTCTTTGATTTCCTCCCTCTCACCGCGCTCATCGACCAACAAGTGCGTGCGCGCCGTGGCGTGGTAGGCACCCGCTGATCGCATTGCCTGCAGATATTCTGTCTCCACGGCGGGCTGTCACCGTCGATCGACACGCTCGACCACGTTCGGTCTATCGACCGCGTGCAGGAAGTGCCCCACGAGGGCCCCATGTGCGACTTGCTCTGGTCCGACCCAGACGACCGCTGCGGTTGGGGGATCTCGCCGCGCGGCGCCGGCTACACCTTCGGACAGGATATCTCAGAGGCGTTCAACCACAACAACGGTCTGACGTTGGTGGCTCGGGCGCACCAACTTGTCATGGAGGGTGCGTGCCTAAGCCTGGTGTTTGCTGTGATGTCACTGACCGCAGAACCACATCGCAGGCTACAGCTGGGGGCAGGATAGGAATGTGGTCACCATCTTCAGTGCACCGAATTACTGCTACAGATGCGGCAACCAGGCCGCAATCATGGAGATCGATGAGAAGTTGTCGTACAGCTTGTGCGTCTCCTATCCATACCAATGCTTTGCGTCGCCTCATACCTCTCCACAGCCTGCAATTCGACCCCGCGCCGAGGGCAGGCGAGCCGCTCGTTTCGCGTCGTGTACCCGACTATTTCCTTGTGAGTGTCTCAGAGCTAAGCGACCCTACCGCGCGCCCCGCTAACCCAAATCCAGTGATGTTAGAGCCGTGCCCATAGTGTAATTCTCATAGGAAGATCGATTGAAGATAATCTGTGCACCATTCGCTCAGCTTTACAATTGTATTTACCTCGCATACCACAATCGAAGACGGACGAGTGCGCTGGAAGACTAGAGCACAGTGACATTCAAGCGACTGGCAAGAGTATAGTACATGGTAAAGGTAGGTAACTTGTGCATGCGAAGGTAAGTCCTGATTTGACTATGGTACATGGTTAATTCGAGGCTTCGTGCGAGGGATGATACAGATTCAGCGACTGCTCCAACTTGACGCTATCCGCTCCAATCCAACGTTCTTCGACGCAGCAACCCAAGCTCATAGGTCTCCCCGGTCCGCCTTGACGAACTCCTCGGCCATCGTCGGATTGAAGTTCTTATCTTTGACAACTTCAGTAGTCTCCTCGCGCACGGTCTTTTTCACGAACTCCTTGGCACCACCCTCCGATAGCGGCCCCTCGACGGAGTCGCGCGAGAAGGAGGCGGTGGTGGGCTCGGAGCTGTCGTCGTGCATGTGGCGGCGCTTGATGCCGTCGATGGTCTTGCGCTGCATCTCGGCGGGGTCGCCGTGCGGGGCTTGGTCGGCCTGATGGGCAGGTGAGTACGGATGAGATGCATGAGAGGGAGGTGAGCGCACCTTGACGGACGCTTCCGACGCAGATGCGAGGTGCTCGTTCCAGCCTGGAGCGTGCTCTTCGTGCGGGGCGGACGCGCTGTGGTGCTGCTTGCCAGCGAGGTTGCGCTGCTTCTCGAGCTCCAAGGTCTGACGACGCGCTTGGTATGAGCTCACGGTCTCACAGTGCAGCAGCGCATGTACACACCTTCGGGTCGTTGTCGTGCATGGTGCTGGTGCTGTTATGAGCTTAGGTTGCAAGCCGGGAAACTTGCGGGTATCTTACCTGCTGTACCTACGCTACGCGTCAGCAACACCGTCTACATCCCATGCTAGTGTCTACTCACCTCACACCCACCGCGCCGCTCCTAGTCGCGGCAGCCCGGAACGCAGTGCGCGCAGAGGCGCGAGTAGCAGTCTGAATGGCTTGCATGATCGTCTGGTGTGTTGTGCTGGTCGTGGAATGAGGTGTATGCGGAGGAAAGAGGCAAGATGGGACGCGCACATTCGCCGCCGCGCTTTATGAGCGCAGGCATGACTGGGGCCTGACGTCACGGCGGGCTGCTGATCTCCACGTGAATTAGCGTAATGCACCAGATTATTGGGGCCTCCACTAAGCCCGCTGCCGAGCGCGATTGATAGCGGCGAGGAGGGGATTGGCTGAGGGTTGCATTGGAGAAGTTCGTGGGCAGAAGTCTAGGCGAAACAGAGGGGAGAGTTTGGAAAGCAGGGCTCAAGCGTCTTCAGGTCATGCAGCGAACGTGAACGAAGCTTCCAGTACTCAAATGTATAGTGAAAGTCAATCATCGGCACATTTCTGCATGGGAAGCCCAGTCGGTGTGGTCCTCCAGCGGGCACGCCTCCCCGCAAGGCGTGCTCAAAGTTCGACAATGAAGTCATAAAGCTATCCCCGAAAGGAATCCCTTGTTTCGAGTTTACTTCCGGTCCGATCCTCGGGATCAATCCGGTCTTGGCCTCTTCCTTCATGTGAGCCTCCTCATCGCTGTCACCGCCCAGGTCGCCAGGATGCTCGAGAGCGCTGTGAGCTGCTTGGAATAGACGGGGAACTGGGTATATGCTATGCTTACCTCAAGGACAGACGCGAAGGAAGCGCAAGCGCTCCATCACCGTCGAGCCTTCCTGCATTTTCGACACGAGTCCAAGTCCGTCGCAGCGCACGTACAACCTGAGAAGCTCTCGACGTGACCACTCTACTCGTACCTCTCGGTCCCCCTCATGTCCGCCAATTGCCCATATTGGAGCCGCTGCTTCGGACGAGACCGCGGAGAAGGACGATTCTTCGATTGCTATTGAAGACGACGGGCCTCTCATCGACGAGCTTGCTTCGCCCAAGGACTCGGACCCTCTGACTATTGAAGCTTTCCTACAACGAAGCTCTGCGGCGAGGACGACGACTTATCGTGGAAGACACAAGCGTCGACGTGTACACTTTGCGGAGATCGACCCTGACTATGCGCCTCCAGAGGACGACGCCGACGAAGCAGAAGACCAGCAGGGTGAAGCCGTCAACAACGATGATGACGAGCCTCTCGCACGCCTCGCCAGCTCTCCGCCCGGTTCTCCTTCTGTCGCTGCTCCACCTCGCAAGAAGAAATCCCTCTCGCATCGACTTACCATGTCGGCCCTAGAATGTGGCGGCACCGTCCCCGTCGAACCCGAACTACCGACTACGCCTCCTCGCATACCCCTGACCTTCGTTGCCGCAAATGGCAACAGCAAGCCTCCCAAACGACCGAGGAAGACCGGCCACCTTGTCGACCCCAGACGACGTACCACTTTCGAGAGGTCGATCTCCCACTTTCGGGCTGCGGCTCAAAGGGCCGCTGCCGCTGCTTCCCCCTCTCGCTCTGCAGCTACCTCGTTGTCTCGGGCTGCCGCTGCATCACCGTCTCGTCCTACCGCTGTAGCCAAGCCGAGATACCGCCCCAAGTGGCGCACCCACGCTCCGCCGATCCTCCCGAAAGCCTACTTCTCAAGCTGTGCTACGGACTCAATCCTACCGCCTCCGGGCAAGAAACCGCATAGGAAACAACCTGCGCAGTTGGCGGACACTATGCCGTTGAAGCTGGTGCCGCTGGAGGAGTCCGTCGTAGGGGCGAAAACCAAGCTTGCGACTGGACGGCCAGGCCGTCGAATGACAAGGAAAAGGTGCGTGTGTGCGCGCATATATCCAGTGTTACTCGCTGATGTATATCTTCGTAGGGACGTACTAATCGCAGGACCGGCATCGCTCACATTTGTGTCGGTCCTAACGAGGAATGTGCCGCCAGCGCCCTCGACTCTGCCTGATCCAGGCCGTGCTTCGTCTCCAGCACCGGCTTTCTGCATGACCAGCGTTCGCGACCGGCTACTTGGTTCCGGCGGCCTTCCTCGTGCTGCAGACACGCAGAGCGGTTGCAGCGAGGTTCACGATCCTGAACTCAACAGCACAACTGGATCCTCAGATCCCGTCAACGTAGCAAGCGCCTTGCACGCTGGCTCCGCCCCGCCGTTCTCGCCCGATGCTGCTACGAGAACGGCCCTTCCTTTGACCACCAAGGATGCTCTTCCGTCGACTTCAATACACACCCTTTCCTCCAGCTCGAAGCCAGTGCTGCGCTCCGGTGCGGAGCCAGCTCCATTCTCTGCCTTCAAGACGCCCATCTCCACTACCACCAGGACATCTCTTCGCATCAACGCCTACAGAACCCGCCCGTCTACCGCTCAGACCACCCTCCCGTCTACCGCTCAGACCCCCCATCCGTCCAGCACGAAGACCCACCCTTCCAGCACCAAGCCCCTGAAGCCCCTCGCCGCCTTCCACGACCGCCTCGCGGAGACGGTGCGCACGGCGTCGCAGCTAGTCGATGCGGCGACTGGGGTGTGGCGGACGCCTGATGGTGGGGCGCGGACGAGGAAGAGGGCTAGTGAGGCGTCTGAGCGGACAGCGAAGACGAGTACGGCTTCTGCGCGAAGTGCGAGGACGACTGCGGGACGGAAGTCGGTTGTCGGTCCGACAAGTGCACGGAACGATACGTCCCAACGAAGCAGCGGCGATACGCCCCAACGAAGCAACGGCGGTACGTCCTCTACGCGCCTCAGGATGTCCTCTACTCGACAGAGCAAGACTCGCTCGTACCAACCTCCGATAACGTCTATGCTGGCGCCGTTCACGTCTGGCGCTCGTTCTTCGGAAGTCCCTAGTGCCCGCCCTGCCATCGCGATTCTCTCGCAGCCGGTCAACGTACCTGTCTCTCGGTCACCAACACCCACTACAGTGCACTCTCCGGTATTCCCTCGTTCTCGCTCTCCTCGTCCTTCGCGTGCATCTCCAATTGACTCGCCTCTTGCTCACTCGCCGATTGGTTCGCGATCTCGCTCTCCGCATTCCTCTCAACCTCCTTCGCATCCACCTCGTCAGACAGAAGACCGAGTCTGCATCGACCTCTGCTCGTCTTCTCCCCTCCTGGCTGCTGCTGCTCGTTCTGCGCTGTCTTCCCTTCCTGCTTTATCGTCTTCGCCCGCTATAGATCTGGGACCTCCGCCTGCTCAGGCTACCACCTCGTATTCTCCGCTACCGACAACGGCTTCTCTCATGTCTTTTCCCCTTTCTGAATCTTCGCAAGCTGGCGACTCTTTCCCCGACGACACTTCTCGTTCACTTCGAGAGGACGCCGTGACTGCGACACAAAGTCATGTACTACCTGCGATTCGAAAGCAACCACCGCCTGCTCAGCCTGCGACCGACCCTTCGTCTGATTCCATCCAGTCCTCGTCGCCATCCTTCGTCATGCACAGCGTCCGACGGTTGCAATCGCGGAGTACGACGGCACGGGAAGGTTTAGAGGTGGTGTGGAGGTAGTTGAGAAGGGCTTGGAGGTAGCAACAGAGGGTACTCCAGGGCAGATGGCGGACCGGGGGGACGGACGATCCTGGGATCGACACTGGAAAGATAATCATGTCGATTAGCTTAGCGCAGGCTGTACAACAGCGAAACAGCCCTATCTCTCCCAGCGTGCCCGCCCCTCATCCTCGCGACCATCGCACGAAGGATGCAAAGTCCGTCCCTTTACGTCGCTGACCTCATGTCCATCTCGTGCCCCCGGCGCTAGTGGCGATCAAACCCTTGCCACATAACGCCGTCACCTTACTTCTTCACCTAAACGTTCATGGCCCTCGCACCCTCCCCTTCCCTCCCACTCTCATGAACCATCTCCGTCTCTCCTTCGCGGCTCTTTGTTTAGTGGCAGGCGCGACCGTCGTCGCCGCGGCGCAGTGCCAGCTGCGCGCCGTTGAGAACGGCGTGCAGGTGCCTTTCTCGGGCGTCGGGGATAATGGGACGCAGACCTCGTCTGGTGGGGCGACGGCGACCGCCACGGGCTCGGGGACGGCCCCCTCCGCGTCTGCGAGCGCGCTGCCGGCGTTCAAGTATGGCAGTGACCCGATACGCGGGGTGAATCTGTGAGTGGGTGAAGTGATCGGGCGGGAGCAGATGCTCATTCAGTGTTGTGTGGCGCCACAGCGGCGGATGGCTGGTCCTTGAGGTGAGTGGGAAGTGGCTTGAGGATGTAGTGGGGGATGTGGTGTGCTGATGGGTAAGTGTAGCCGTGGATTACGCCAAGCTTCTTCGAAGAAACTGGGAACGACGACATCGTAGACGAATACACGCTGGGACAACTGATGGACGAGGACGATGCACGGAAAATGCTCAAGGTGCGTGCGCATTCCATTCAGATATTCATATTGCTAACTCTGCGCAGAACCACTGGGAAACGGTAGGCCGCGCAGCTCAGATATCCATTCCCCTCGTGCTCAAACTCTTGCAGTGGATCACGGAACAAGACTTCAAGGACATCGCAGCAGCCGGCCTCACCCATGTTCGGTGCGCCGTCCTTGGTTACATTACCCGTCTCCCCCACTGATCCTTCCCAGCATACCCCTCGGCTACTGGTCTGTCCCCATCACCTCCGCCGACACCAACTACAGCACCTCCATCTCCCCCTACCTCGACGGCGCCTGGCCCTACCTCCTCCGCGGCCTCAACTGGGCCCGCGCGCACGGCGTCCGCTGCATCGTCGACGTCCACGGCGCCCCCGGCTCGCAGAACGGCTACGACAACTCCGGGCAGCGCACGGGCAACCCCCAATTCGTCTCCGGCGGCGACAACGAGAACGTGCAGCGCACGCTCGACCTTGTGCGCTTCCTGGCGGAGAACATTGGGGGCATGGTCGACGTGCTGGAGTTGTTGAATGAGGGCGCGGGCTTCCGGGGGGATGATTGGGCGCAGGCGATTCGTGGGTTTTTTGAGGATGGGTATGATGTGGTGAGGAATACGGCGGGGGACGATATCAAGGTGATGATTGGGGATGCGTTCCTGGGTGTGAACTCGTGGGACGGGTTCTTGGGATCTGGGGATGCACAGGGGGTGATCATGGACTACGTGAGCAGTCTGCCAAATTATGTCCGCGGTGAGGTTGCTGATAGGCCCTCGCTCGTCCAGCACATGTACCAGATCTTCAGCAACGACGAGCTCGCGCGGTCAAACGATGAGCATATTGAGGTATTCGATACCCAACTCGCAATCTTCTGTTCATTTACCGACCCTCTCCCAGTTCGCCTGCACCAAGAAGACCGAGCTCACGGGCTACGCATCCAGCAACATCTGGACCGTCGTCGGCGAGTGGTCCACCGCACCCACAGACTGCACGAAGTGGCTCAACGGGCGCGGCGTCGGCGCGCGATGGGACAACACGTACACGACGGACGGTACTGGGCAGTACTTCAATCAATGCGGGAACTACACGGGGAGCTATAGTGGGTTCTCGGACGACTACAAGGACTTCTTGAGGAAGTGGGTGGCTTGGTCTTTGCCGGGTGAGGTTGAGGCACTGACGGGATATACCATTGCAGGTACTGGGAAGTCCAGGTCGACATCGGCGAGGCCGTGTCAGGGTGGGTGATGTGGACGTGGAAGGTGTGTTCCTCGCCTTTTTTCCCTTCGCAGGTCTTTCTGATGCAACCTTTTTAGGCGGAGAACTCGGATGACTGTACGTTGCTCTTGATTCCACTGACAATCCGTGGCTAACAGGCTTTGCAGGGAGCTATCAGAAAGGATTAGAAGGCGGCTGGATTCCGTCTGACCCGGACGACAGGCTCTACCCAAACATCTGCTCTTGAGGTCGAATTCGTAACGTCAACCCTCTACGGCTGTGCTTGTTCTTGATCCTCGTCGACTCATGGTCTTCCCGGACTCTCCTGGCCTCTGAGCTGCTTCGTCGCTCTTGGCTTCTGGCCTTTATCCTGACCGCGCGACTCGACCGAGCACCCGTCCCTTCCACCACCTAGAGTTGGGCGCATTTATGTAGCATATTTATGATGTACCCGCGGATGACGCACATCCACGAGCGAGCTCTGTAGCAACCCTGATGACACACACAATGTTTATAGACGACCAAGGTGACCACATATGGGGCGACAGCGCACGAGTCTGTAGCAAACTTCCAAGACGCCTTCCTGGGTCTTGAACAGCATGGCCGATGGGCCACGCAAAGCTGATATCTTCTAGTGCGCTCAAGCCAATGCGCATACAGGTATCTTCATTCCCGAGAGATAGTACAACACTGATTTTACCCAGATCTTTTCCCAACCACCACCTACGCAAACGGCAGAATCGCCTGCGGGTAGATATCCGACAGCGCTATGCCACTAGGCGGCTCAATCGATGTGAAGTAGTCGCCCCACCACGGGCCCGCCGCCCACCACAGCGCGCCGATCCACGTGCCCTCCTGCTGCTGCAGGTAGCACAGCGCGTCGCTCACCGCGGAGATGCAGTCCGCGTTCGAGCCCGCGCCCATCTCGCCGAGGAAGCCGCGCTGGTTGTTCGCCTTGAGCCATTCGGTGGCGGCCTGGAGGCGCTCGGAGCCGATCGTTGCGGAGACGCAGGTCTCGTTGGTGCCCGAGCCGTCGGAGTCGAGGTACTGATGCATCTCGATGGCGATGTTGTCGTTGGGGTCGGTGAGCGCGGCGAAGGCGTCTGAGTTGCCGGACGTGGTCCAGGTCCAGGCGCCCGTCCAGGCTGGAGGGGGAGGTGAGTGAAGGGGGAGGGTGAAGAAGGCGAAAGAGGCTTACAGGTGCCCTCGACGAGGATGAGCTGCTGGGTGGCACCGGCAGCGCGGATGGCATCGACAGCGGCCTGCATGTGCTCGTAGACAACGGAGGCATCGATGTCGTGCGGCTCGTTCATGAGGTCGAAGATGACATTGGTGTTGTCGATCTGCAGTAAAGTGAGCCGCCGAGTCGGACGTATGATCGTTCGACAAGACTCACGAAGAGGGTGGCGAGGTTTGTCCAGACTGTATTTCGAGATTGGTCAGCTTTTTGCTCTGAGAAGTAGATTATGCTGCTTACAAGACGCGAACCTGGGGTAGTAAGTCAGTAGATTATCCTCTCGGCTGTAAACTGTACCACTCACTCATCAGGCGAGTTGATCGTCGACCCGTTGTAGATCATAAAGTTATGCGCTGCAACCTCGATCAGCCTACTTCCCCACCTCCCACCACCTCCAGCACTCACGCTCAATAACCGCGTAACCTCCCTTGCCGGTGATATATTCCACCGTGCTCTGCAAGTCGGCCAGATACGTCGAGTCAAAGCTGCCCGTAATTCCAGAGGCGGGCGGCGCAAGACGCTCGAGGAGAAAGGGGACACGGAAGGTGTTCAGGCCATCCTGAATGAAGTAGTCGATGCTGCTGGGGCTTGGCCAGGTGTAGTCGGTGTTCTTCACGCCTGGGATGTTTTGGTTGCCGAATTCGGCGCAGGATCTGCGAGCGCAAGGTGAGTGGACGGTTAAGAGGATGGGCAGAGAACTGCACGCACTCGTTCACACCGAAGTAGTCGAACTTCGTCGCACCAGAGCACTCAGCGGCGGCGGACGAAGCGGTCGCGGCAGGCGCAGTCGCGGTCGATGAGGGCGCCTGATTCTGTGGTGCGCTGGACGCTGAAGCAGGCGTCGCAGCGACCGCGGCAAAGGCGGGCGCCGCCGCCATTGCCATGAGGACAGAAAAACGCGTCATGGCAGCGTGCATGGTGAAGCCTGACGCTGGTCGGTGACCTTGTTTAGGGAGTGAAGAGGGAAAGTGGGAAGATATAAGATGGGAGACCGCAAGGAATGAGAAAGCCCTGCACACCGCGCCCCTCATTATATGTGCGGCGAGTCGGGGAAACCATCGCGAACAGAATCCCCGAGGTTCAGCAGGCGACGGGCCAGGTTCATCATGCGCGGAAGGAGGGGCATCATGCGCGGGAGGAAGGGCATCATGCGGAGGGCAACGCGTGCGGCGAAAAGGGATAAGGTCGGCACTGGAGGTGAGTCTGGACGGCGCGTGTAACGACGGTGATCAGAGAGCATTGGGCCATCAGGTGATCATGTAGCGCTTCTTCTGGTCCAGGTCGACTGCGAGCTCCTGATGAGGCCTACCTTCACGGTCAAGGTCGAGGCGTCGAGGGTCCACCGAGGAGGAATTGGTGGCAAAACGTTCGTAGCCTCCATCTAGCCAATTCAATGGGAATGCGGCTTTGTTCGTCTTCTGAGAAGCCTCAACGAGCAGCAGACTACCGAGACCGACAGGTTCGCTTCCAGCCCTTCGCACCTTCGCACCTAGAAAATACAGCTAACCGACAAACAACCGAGGATATAGTATAGACGTACACATAATACACTTTCTGAAGTCCATCGACTATGTTCACCCTACAGAGGCTCCCAAGTCAACCCTACACGTTCGATGCTAAAAGGAGTTCTTGTCTTTGCGAAGGGGAGCCGTGAATTGGCGAGAAGGACGTCGTGGTGTCGTCGAGCATTCAGTCGCGGGAGCCCGCCTTCGCGAGCCAGAGCCTATCAAGGACGCGGTCCCCTGAGCTGTGAAGTCGTGCATCCGTTCGCCCTTCCCATCCCTCCACGAATTCACCTGGAGTTCTCCTTGTAGGTCCGTCTTGGCGCTCGACGAGTAGAATGTCCGTGTCCGTGCACAATAGCAGGCCGAGGTGCCCGAACGAGTAACTCCCAGCTCCCAAGTCGACCTTCCTTCAGACCTTGAACTCAGTCCTGTACGATCCCCAATCACGACGTCCCGTTTCCCAGAACCCAGATTGGACGGCCTCCAATCATCGCACACTCGACCCTCCCATCCCCATACTCGACCGCATCGCGCCCGTCGACGAGCCCTCGCCTCGGTCGTCCGCGTCGAAGCGTCTACCCCTTCCATACCCGCCACCCCCAAAAAGTCCTCCTCCGCCACTTCTCCTGCTTCCGTACGCGCTTCCCCTTGACGGGGCGCCAAACAGCCCACCCCCTCTCGGCACCTGCACGCGCTCCCTCTCCCAGTCCCACTCCCTCGCCCTCTGCTCCTGACCCCTTCGATTCCACAGCTGCGACGCCAGCCCCCCAACAGCAGCGCCCGTGAGGAAGGAGCCCCAGCCCGGGGCGCCGGCTGGTTGTTGGGGGATGCCTGAGGCGGAGGAGGGGTATTTAGAGTACGGCGGTGGCGTGTCGAAGCGGTTCGGGTCGGGGGCGTCGTCGAAGTGGGGAAACCAGCCGCCGGGGCCGCCTCCGCCACCTCCTGGATTGCCACCAGGTCGTTGTGCGCCAGCGCCGGCTTGTCTTCCGCGGAAGCAGGAGGAGATGATGCCGTACAGAATCCAGATCAGGAGGCCGAACCAGACGATGTTGAAGAGGATGGTGAGGATGTCGGTGGCTGAGCGGATGAGAGGTCAGTGAGGGGAGAGGGAGAGGGAAAGGCAGATGACTGTGCTTACATCCACTCAAGGAGTCCCATTGGTCTGTCCAGCTCTCATCTTCGTTCCTTAAGGTGCCCGGTACTTGCACCAGCTTGTATTGCAACCCGCATGATCCTTTAAGGACGTAGGGATCGCCCGGTCGCGAGTAGCCCTGCAAGTAAATCAGTTAGCAGACGGTTCATATGCGTGAATTCTGTCAACGTACCTCGCACGACACTTCCACCCTCCCAAACCTCAAAGCCTCCGGTAGATCCGCCTCGCACTGTGGCGTACTCGATCAGTCTCCGCTTTACCCAGTTCACTTCGTATCCCAACGCACCTTCCACTCCACCTCCGTCCCCGTCCCCCCAATATTCGTACACCGTATGACCTCCGGCTGATAAATCTTGCACGGCCTCCCAATGCACGTCAGTTGCGGGATGGGATCAGAGCGCCGCGCGACGGTTTCTTCGCCCGCATAGAACGTCAGCGCGGGGATCTTCTCGAGGAGGATGCGATCTCGAGCCATCGTCGAGGGTTGGCCTGGTCAGTAGAGCCCAGAGTCGATAGCACTCAAAGTTCTGCGTCCAGAGATTGGCGAGGGTCAAAAGCAAGTTATAGTCGAGAACAAAGGTAACATTCGAGGTCAACGTGGAAGGACGTGGAGAATAAGCGCCCGTGCGTCATCGACGCCTTCGGCAGACTCGGACCGGAAGCCGATCGTCACGAAGTTGAACTTGTGACAGCGTCACACGCCTCTCCCTCAGACTCCTAAGTAACAAGGAGGGAGTCCCTGAGCCCTCGAATGTGGCCTCAAGTATGTGTATGATATCAGAGTCACCCTATCTTCTTATGGTATGCATAAAAGCACCACGCAGACCGAGAGGGCCAGAGGAGCATCTTCGGTCGTTCTCTGGAACGTGTCTTCTTACCCGAGTCTCTTTCCCCGCTCCTCATTGACCCCGCATGCTTGCGCCTTCAGGCTCCAGTTACTCAATAGACCCGAGGGTGAGAGCTGCGGCTGAGCAGATGGAGGTATAAGAGTGCTTCCACCAATTGAGCGCAGGCGAGTGGGCGCGACGGAGCTGCGGCCCGACGCGCGCTTGTTGCACTCCGATCAGCATGTGATTGGCCGTTTTGTGCTTGCTCGCGACTTCCACCTCCCCGCGCGCGGCGCTGAGCTTCGTGGTACCCTTCTCGACGTGATTTCGACTCTGCCTTCACTCGACCTCTTTAACTCTACTATCTCTGTCGCGACCATGTCCATGCACGCAACCTCCGCCTCCTCCCATACTTCGGGCGTACCGAGAAGACAGTACGGCTGGACCTCGTCGTCGAGCTGGTCGCAGCACACTTTGCGGCAGTTACGCTTTATCTTGCCGGGGGGCGCGGCGGCATACTGGCTAGACCTGGGAGAGGTGTTTAGGAGGGTACTGCTGGAGAGTGTAGAGGGGTGGGGGAGGACAACAGCTCTAGCTGGCGTCGGGCTCGGGCTCGTGACGGTCGTGCTGTTTTTGTACGTCCTCATCGCGCCGTGGATGACGGGCTCCGAGATGAATGTACGTGGCTAGTCGGGATCCAGTTGTTTTAGGGCTAACGACCTCGCAGTACGCTTCGTGGCAGCAGGATGGGACGCTGTCAACGGTTATACCAGTGCGCTTCTCCCCTCCTATGTTCCTTCCAGCCTGCTCACCTCGTGTAGCTCTTAACAGTGTCCATCGCATTTGGATGGTCAACACTCGCCGCAACGTTCTGTGTCTGGTCGGATCTGGGGTATACGAAGGGCATCATAGGTGGTACGTACTTCCGTTCTTCCGACACACTCACGAGTATTTTCCCTACGTTCCCTGCATTCCCCTTGTCTCTTGACTCCTCCAATCACTATATCTGACCCACCCCCAGCAACAGCGGCGTACATGCTGCTCTTCGGCCTACTGGGTCTCCTGCCATCCATGAAGGCGAGCAGGTTCCGGCATGACTAGTGGCTGTCACGGCTTCACATCGCCCCGACCCTCGCAATGCCCGCAGGTGCTTGGCGCTACGACTATGGACTCACTCGATGTCCTCCGAGCTGCATGACGCACTCATGACTGGGGGAAGACGGGATGGAGGGAGCGTGGAAGGAAGGGGAGAAGAGGATCGAGACCTCTTGATGACGGGCTTAGGGGAATCACGAGGCATAGACGACGCAGTCACAGTTTGCCCATCTTCACTCACAAATATCTTTTGTATATGTACAATGGTAGAGCGCGCATACAGACGCTTTTCGGACTAGCAAGCACCCAGCCCAGCTAACAAGTTCACTCGGCTAAGTCCGCGGAAAGGCACACACATGGATCCATACATCAGCTCTGCATCAGCTTGTCATCGGCCTTCATGTGCGGGGGCGTGGTGACTTGCGCGTCTTCTCTTCTCCCCCTCATCTCCCGCAATACTTCTAGATGTTCTCGGGCTCGTACATGATGAACAACCCATACGCCCCCGACCCAATAAACTCAGCGCAGAATCGGTACCCCGATGTGTCTTCCCCGCCACCGATCAATACTCAGTACGGCGGCTGGGGCGCGCCAGGCGGCATGCAGCCACAGCAGCAGTTCCAGCCGCAACAGTTTCAGAGCCCACCTCCCCAGCAGTTCCAGAGCCCGCCGCCAATGATGCAGCAGCAGCAGCCATCGTACGGGATGGGCTACAACCCGACCGGGATGCAGAGCCCCGTCGGATACGGCCAGAGCCCCACGGGCTTCCAGGCCCAGAGCGGCTTCGGGCAGCAGCTCAGCGCCGCGATGAGCGGGAGCAGCTACAACTACCTCGCCGGGCAGCCCCAGCAGCAGCAGCAACAGCAGATCAGCCCCGCCCAGCAGCAGCTCCAGTCCCCCGGCTACGTCGCGCAGTTCGACCCCTACGCCTCGCTCGGCGCGCTCGATCCCGGGCCCTCCCAACAACAGCAGCAACAGCAGCAATATCAGCAGCAGCAGACGCAGAACGCCACGGGCCTCGTCACCACCGGCGCGTCATCCACCTCGCCGAAGGGCGAGCCGCACCCGCGCTCCTTTATCCGCGCGAACCGGGACGCGATCGCGAGGTGGGACGGGGGGACGTGGCTGCAGCTATTCTCGACGTTCGACGCGCTGCAGGACGCGTGGAGGGCACGGAAGCGGGATATCGACGGCACGCTGGCGCAGATTGCTCAGCAGACGCAGGTGCAGGGGTATTATTACGCGCAACAGGCCCAGCCGGAGATTGCGAGGCTGCAAGGGGTGCGTGAATCATCGCAAGATCTCGAGCTGTGGCTAATTACGCGCATCCTCCTAGTTGGCAAGGGAGTCTGAGTCGCAGGCGGGTTCGTAGTTCTGATACCCTCTCCTATCACGAGGACTTATCTTCCATCTAGATGGAATCGCAGCGGGTCTCTTTCAGATCAAGGAGGCATTTGCCGGCTACAGGCAATCTATGGACCAGGCCAGCAAGCTACGCGTACGAGAGGCCGCGAACGCGGCGCTCAACAGCCTCCCCGACTGGCCTCCCCTCACATATTGAGGTCTCCTCATCTCTTGAGAGACGGACTTGTGTGGCGTTCATTCGGGACTGCGAGGGCCTTCACCGGCACCATCCGATGCGTGCTCTGTATCATACGCTGTAACCTACTTGCTGTACTGACTCGTCCTTCCCCGCATTATTGCCGCATAATCAGGCTCATCAGTACGCCCTTCATCGGGCTCGAACCCTCCCTGTGTTCCTATGCTATGCAAGAGCGAGGCCATTCACTTTCATCACATTATTGCCAAGCACCAAGCAGCCCTCGGGAATCCCCATCGTTACCCTACTCTCCCCCGTATTGCTCCCGCTAACGTGTCATCAGCGGACTCTCCGCGACAGAGTCCGTCTTACCGTCGGGCTTTCACCCGCCCCGTTTGTTTGCACGCTCCCCGTGGCATACGCTATTGTCCACTGCTATTGTTCTTGATTCGGCATTTGCCGGTTCACCTCCGTGCGTTGCCTGGTTCCTTTCATCATATGCCTGGAGCACACTTGTTCGAGCCGGTGCGTTGCCTGGTACTCACGCTGGACAATAGGCCCCTCGTATTCGGTGTACGTGAGCGGTACACGCGTATGCAACCGGCGTGACTGGGTATGGGATGCATTCACTGGATGCTGAACTTGGCGCGCGACGCGTCGCTAGCGGTATTTGGCGCAACCCGGTGGAAGGTCGCGGCCGCCTGACAATAAGACGAGGGTGAGAAGCTCTTGTTGCGCGGTACATAAGGGCGAGCGTTGGTGCGTTGCCCCGTCCATGTCGGTGGACGAGCAGTAGGTGTTGTGTTATTCTTGGAGCAACGGGAGTGTACCACTCTGGCGCGGCTAAGCGCCGTCCATTTTTCTTTTCTCTTCTTATTTCTAATCTCTCCTCCGTTTTCTGTTGCATGCCCGCTGCGTCTTTCTTCCCTTCTCGGCTTTCTTGATTTTTTCCTCGCACGTCCCATTTCCTATCGACTGACGCTTTCGTGATGACCTCTCGACACCCCTCGGCCAACGACACAGAGCTGCCGCCCTACTCGCGCAGGCGCCCAAGGACGGCAGTCCCTTCAACATCACATCTGTCTCACTACCAGCTACCTGTATCTAATGGACGTCTTACTACATCCGCCGGACGCCCTGCTACATCTCCTGGACGCGCGTGCACCGAGCACACATTCGCCCTCGACGACGGCTCGGCCGTCCTACGGCTCTGGAGCAGCGCCAGGTCGACGAGGTCGCATCCGACCTTTCACGAGAAGGAGAACATTGTGGGCGTCCTTGAAGTGCGTGCGGGGAGGTTGGACGGCGTGCATGAGATTATGGCGGCGGTGCATATTTTTTTTTTCGTGATCCTACCTCGAATAGCTTACCTTCTGCTTCTGGATAAAGTCATGGATTCATGGGACGGCTTAACTGACTCTTTCACAGGTTACAGGACGCGTCATCTCAGGCTCTCGACCAGAGGACGCCTTCACCTTCCTAGACGAGCGCCAGTCCTTATACTCCCGCCCACCGGGCCCGTCGCGCCGCATGTCAGTCGCGAACATCGTGCGTCCCTCCACATCAGGTGGAGGGCGTGGCGGGCGCGGTCTGCGGCCTCTGACATCGACGGGTGCCGGTCCGTCATCCACGGAAAGCGCTGGCTTGGAGATATCATCTCTTCCTAATCAACCCTCAGGCAATGTCCGCACATTCCCAGTCAATATCACGTTGCCGCGTGAAGTCGCGGCGGGCGGTCAGCGCGTGAAGCTGCCGGAAACCTTCGTGGAGAAGCGTACCCCTGTCAGTGTGCAGTACGAGCTCATAGTCACGCTTTCACGCGGGGCATTGCGTTCGGTGCAGCAGTGAGTCATCCTAGACTCCCCTCCAATCCGTAAGACACTCATTTATGACCATTGCAGAATCCGCACATCCATCGTCTACATCCCAATCACTCGCCCAGGTCCACCTTCCCTCGTACGTGAACTAGCAGAGGAGCAAGGGCTCCTCGTGCCGGGACCAGCGGACGACCCTAGCGGTTGGATCACTTTCGTACCGGCGATCGTGAAGGGCAAGGTCTTCAAGTCACGAAAGGTGCAAATCCAGTGTACGGTGAGCACGCAAAATACACATATTGTCGTTCGACGCTGATGTGAGCTCCACCTCAGCTCTCCCTCGCTAAGCCAGTAAGCGCTCACCTTCCTATTTTCATCATAGGTCCTGACGTTCATCCTAGCTCGCCTACACGCGTGGCAGCGCCCTGCCAGTGGCAGTGGAAATTCGCTCCGGCGATTCCCAAGCCCTCGACCTACTTGCTGTGCCCGGTGCCATACCCCTACGACTGCGGCGCTGCGTACGTTACTGGGCGCCTCCCGCCTCTCGCCCGCGAGAGGTCGCGTGGAGTGAGGCAGTGGACGATCTCGCAACGGCAACGTGGTGGCATGAGGTTGCGCCTTCACCGTCTGGCACGAGAAGGCTTGCTGGAGAGATCCTCCTATCTCGCGATCTCGCACCCACAGGCGGCGTGCATACTTTCAGTGTCAAGGTGTGTCCCCGTTTTACCTGAGGTCGGTGCTCGGGTGCTCATTCTCATTCAGTACTCCGTCGTCCTACTCCCCTTCGAGGCCACGGGCTTCGTCGCAAAGCGTCCTGATGCCATCGTAGTCTCCGAGACTGTAGAAATGTGCGCCTTCTTCATCCCTCATAGGTGTTGATCGTAAGCTCACCTCATCTGATCACAGTACGACCAAGCACCCGCGCGGGCACGGGGCACGTCAGCAGCAGCAACCTCCCGCTTACGAATGAACGACTCGCCGCTCTGGCAGTGGTGGTGTGTGCTACGATTTGGATGCCGCTAGTACGGCTATGCATGCTTCGTTCCATCTGTTTTGTCCTGCCCTCATTGTAATAGTAGCTTCCCTGTATCATCAGACGATAATTTCTTGACCGTCATGTTATCAAAATTACTGACTGACCGACGCAAATCGCCGCGCACGCTTCGAAGCTCGGGCCCGAGGAACATAGACACGGCCGAATCAATACAGAGCCCTATGCCCATCGAGTACAAGTACATATATGATACCTCCAGCGCCGGATAACTCACATTTCAAGTAGCCCAGCCAAATCACAACTTCGCCGTAGTCTCGTCCACCACCTTCACCACCCTGTCAAACTAGTCAGATCGACGTCCTGTTTTATGCCCCAAAGCCTCGCGCAGAATTCGCGCCGAACAAAACTCAATCAGAACACTCACAACTTCCCCGTATTCCCCCCACTAAAAAGCATCGTCACCGCCTCCGGGCACTTCTCCAGCCCCTCCACGACGTGGAACTTGCGCTTGATCGCCCCCGACGCGAGCCCCTCGGCGAGCTCCGCGCGCGCGGCGGCGAACTGCTTGGCGTAGTCGAAGACGATGAAGCCCTCGAGTTTCGCGCGCATGGCGATGAGGGTGAGATAGTTCTGGAGCGGGCGGGGTTTGTCGTCTGGGGGGTGGGGCGAGTGAGATTTGGCGGAAAGGGTGGTGAGTTGTGTGGGTGGGAAGGGATGAAGAACGTACTGTAGCCAGAAATCGCACCGCAGAAGGCGATACGTGCGTGCAAGTTCAGTTGCAGGAGAACCATGTCGAGGATCTCGCCTGTATATCACAATGAGCTTCTGCTTTCTCCTCCGGATCCAATTACACGGCCAGATACTCACCACCAACATTGTCGAAGTACACATCAATGTACCCAATGCTCTTCAGCTGCTCCTTGAAGTTTGCCGCCTTGTAGTTGATGGCCTTCTTCACGCCCAGCTCGCCCTCCAGCCACTTGCACTTGTCGTCCGCGCCCGCGATCGCGTACACCTGCGCGCCCATGCTCGTGCCGAGCTGGCATACGAGGGAGCCGACGGCACCTGCGGCGCCCGAGACGAGGAGTTTTTCCCCGGCCTTGAGCTTGCCGACGTCTTTGAGGCCCTGGGGATGGGTGGATCAGTATGAATATTTAGAGGAACGTGTGGTGGATGCGAGGGCGTGGAAAAGGATACCAATATCGCGAAACTGCAGCAGTAGAGCGGCGAACACGATGCCAACGCGGGACGGGCCGTAATCACTGGCAGCGGGATTCCTACCCATCCAGCGTCCTGCCACGACTCTATACTGCGCACCGCCATATAGCCCTCCGCAGATGAGTCCGCAACACTCACAAAGTACGCGGTCATCCCGGGCATGCCGAGCGTGTTGAGATAGTCGAGCACCTGCGCGCCTTTGGGGAGCTCGATCTTGGTGCAAGTATCCGCCTTCAAGATGGCGTATTCGGTCCAACCTGAAAGGGGAGCAGTGAGTGAAACGTGAGGTGGAGAGAAGGAGAAGACAGAGGGGAAGGGGCAGGGAAGACCGGGAAAGGCGATTAATGGGAGGGAACATAACGCACCTGGCGAGCACTGGACGGCGTCACCGACTGCGAGCTTCACGCCCTCACCAGCCTTGACGATGATGCCGAGACCTCCAGAGCGCATAGTCTACAGTACCGGTCAAGGTGTGCGAGGGTGGAAAATGGTGGAAGAAGTGGATGTGTGAGGAGGGTGGTGAAGGGAAGGATGTATTAGCGTCGGGAGGAGAACGACAGGATAACCACAACGCACCTCGCCAATCTGAACAGGTGGCAGGTAGCTGCGCGTGTTGTTGAGCCAGCCGCGCATAGCGGGGTCAAGCGAGAGCCAAGTGACCTATACGAGGGGGTCTCAGCATGCGCACTCATCTCGCCGTTCGCCTGCCCCATCATGGGCGTCCGGGGCGAGCAATCATGGAGGGTGCTCCTTCTCTTCGTTCCCCCTCTTGCTTTCCTACGGAAGCACGAACACTCACCTTCACCAGCACCTCTCCCTTTCCTGGCTCGCCAACAGTCCGCGTCTCCTCCCTGAACGTCCTCTGCGGGTCGATGTCCTTCGCCGGACGCTCATTGAGCACGATGGTCTTGCTGGCGGGCATGATGGATAGCTGTTATGTGGTGATGGAGGTGCAAAGCAAGTCGAAATCGCGGCGATGCGGGGCAGTGGGTAGCCGGTATGCGCGTGTGGGGACCTGGTGATCGAGAAGGATCGTCGTTCGTCCGTCTTCTGGTGCGTGTCCGTTTGGAAAGCAGGTTACTATCCCCTCACCCACCGCCGTCCGCCCTTATACTCCTCGCCGTGGGCACTGTCATTGTCAGCGACCGGAGGTACCGACACCGTTCCCCACACGCGTGCTTGGGAAGACGCGTCGGGAGAGCGCTTGCCGGATGCGGGCCGGTTATGATGGGTACCCGGTCGCCGGTGCCATTGTTCTCGAGAACAATGGACGCGTCGCGCCAGTAGCAAAACAATCATGTTGTGAGTCTGCACGACGACAAGTGATCTCTCGGAATGTGTTGTTCTCCCCTAAGATCCTAGGACCTGCTAACCAGCGCCATGGACACGCGAAACCCACAAAAGCCCATATAAGCTGCGTCAACGTTGTGGACTTGGATCTTCTCGGATAAGTCAACACGACCTCTTGTCATTCACAGTCTCTCCCTCTCCAAGACCGGCTCTCAGTCCTCCCGCTTGAAACAACTCGACTTCTTGCAGGCATCGGTGTCGCGCTGCACCACGGCCTAGAGGTCATAGTCAGTGAAGGTTCGATGAACAATGCTCAGATGCGAATAGTCGATGGTGACTATCGATAAACATCGACAACGCAGCAAAGATTGTGGCTCATACCCACCTTCGCAACATCGCGAGCCTCAGGCACCTCCGCGATAGCCGCAGCAATGGTCGCGCCGACCAAGAGGAGGGGCAGGATCAAGGAAGAGATGGTAAAGCGCATGTCGACCAAAGGTATGTGGGCGAGTTTGAGAAGACTGACCGATGCGTATTGATCAATTGTCCTCAAGTCCTTTTATACCCCGGTCAGGCCCCAGCTCAACTCCCGTCGCATCTCAATTCTGTATGTCATCCGCCACCTAAAGGCATCCTGTAACTTACCACACCTTATCCTCCATGTCCGCCCTGTACCCGAGTCTTTGTATCGGCGCTGAGTCCTCATCTCAATGCGATGCGCCCGCCGACTTCCATATGCATTTCTTCCGTGTTGCGATCACATGTGAGTGTCTTATTAACCAATTTTAAGCGCGTCGGATATGCAGTGACAGGGCTTGGGGGACCTGCTGCATATTCTTTGTGCGAGTGAGCAAACCATGGGGGTTGTGATCGATGTTGTGGGTCCAAGTGTGATGTGATGGGCACCACCGCAGCGTGACATCACATCGGACCGGCCCGACCGGGAAGTTGAACCGTGCACGTGACTGAGACGCTCTTGGCGAACCGCTGGCGAGCCCAGAGTCAGAGACTCAGAGCGTTACGCGAACCAATGCCAATCTTGAACAAAATAATCGCTCTGTTATTATACATCCACGAGATTACCAGGTATACATCATATATGAAGGTACTGTAAGTCCGAACGCCGTTAGTGAAGCTACGAAATCAACGTCGCTAGTGAAGCTACGAAATCTATATGGGTGAGTAAGTAGTCAATTAGAAAGTACGGCTCTGC
Source organism: Pleurotus ostreatus/Saccharomyces cerevisiae fusant (assembly GCA_024196135.1). NCBI lineage: Eukaryota > Fungi > Pleurotus ostreatus/Saccharomyces cerevisiae fusant. The sequence goes on along the minus strand of JAMQCK010000081.1, from coordinate 37,742 downwards.
TCGATGTCGGCCGCAGTGATGTTGCTCTCCTGGCAGAGGCTGCGGAACAGGCTGTTGGGGCTGTTGAAAAGGTTGATGGGCGTGTCGAATTCCTGTGGTCGATGTTAGCATTAATTCCAGACGAGTACGGCGATGAACGCACCTTGATATTGCCGGAGTCCATGACAAGAATGCGGTCGTAGGAGATGATGGTGCGCAAGCGGTCTTGAAGGGTGTAAGCAAATCGTTGACGCAGGAATAGGGAGGCGAGGACGCACGAGCTATGCACAACAACGTCCGATCGGCAAACTGCGTCTGGATGGTCTTCTGGATCTTAGCATCCGTCACGAAGTCCACCGATGCTCTACAACATACTGTCAGCGCTGCACAACATGCTACAAAACAACGCAAACACTTACGTTGCCTCATCCATGATGACCACCCTACTATCCTTCACCAGCGCGCGTGCCAAGCTGAGCAACGACCGCTGCCCAACACTCAGGTTCGCGCCATTTGGCTCGATGAACGTGTCCAGCGTGATGCGGTTCTCGTTGTGGTGCTCGCCGTCTTCCTTTTCCTGGAGCGTCGCGCTGTCCGGCGTGGCGTCCTCAGGCCGCACGAGGTGTGATCGGCGCAGGGCGTCCCAAAGGCGGGCATCGTCGAACTGGTTGAAGGGGTCGAGCGCGGTGCGGACCGTACCGCTGAAGAGGATAGGCTGTGTACATCGTCAGTCGATCAACGCAGCTTTGGTCATGCATACGCACATCCTGAGGAATAATCGCCATCCTCGACCTCAAGTCGCGCAGCCCCAACGTCGAGATATCAATCCCATCCACGATCACCGACCCCGTATACTCCACGATGCGCAACAAACACAGCGACAGCGAGGTCTTCCCGCTCCCCGTGCGTCCGACGATACCGATCTTCTCCCCTCCGCGGATGCTCGCGTTCAGGCCGTGGAGGACGTTCGGGAGGCCAGGGCGGTAGGCCATCTTCAGATCCTTGAGCTCGATGGCGCCGGAGTGCGGCCAGTGCTCGGGCGGCTTGACGTCGGACTTGACGTGCGGGGGCTCCTTGTCGAGAGCGCCGTCGCGGCTGTAGGCGGAGACGCGCTCGACGGAGTTCATGTAGTTCTGGTTCGACGAGATCAGGAATCGCAGGTGCTGGCCAGCGATAAAAGCTTACCTCGAGCTCGGCGGACTGCCTTGTGAACATACTGCTCAGTTGCGTGAGCATGCCTTGGATCTCCGTCAGCTTCTACATTCCGTTGAGAATCTGAAAATATCACATACTTCCGTAGGTCAAAATCAAACCAATCTGCGCCGGATTGATCCCACGCACGCCCACAACCGCGAGGATGGCAATCTATGCAAGGTGGTCAGTTTTTCTGAGCAACAGACTGACGACAGGCAACTCACGAAGAAGACCAATATCGCCCCCAACGCATCGAGCCGGATCGCCAGCCACCGCTGATTCGTCGTAGTAAGCAGCAGCGCGCGGTCCTCCAGGTCAATGTAGAACTTGTTCTCCTCGATGAAGCGGTCGACCTGCCCGAAGCTACGAATCGTTGGTAGGCCAGTGAGCGACTCGGAGAAGTGCGCGTAAAGCATGGAGCGGAGCATCTGGGCGACGGGTGTCAGCGTCTTTCGAGGTGAAGCTATGCTAGAGGTGCGGGCGAACGTACTGCATCAAGGCGCTTCATCTCCAAGGCGCTAGCGCGATAGAACGCGGCAAAGTACTGGTACCCGCAGAAGATGACGAAGGCGGCGGGGAGGAAGTAGGGCTGGACGACGGAGACGATGACGATCGCGCCAAGCAAGCTGGACATAGCAAGGGCGACTGCAAAACCCGTGAGTTTCCAGTGCAGGCGAAACTCTATTGATATGGGGCTCACACATGCGAGCGGATTCTGTGCGAATTCATTAGCGGGAGGTCAAGGAAGTGAAAGGAAGGAGTACATACGAGGAAGTTGGTCATCAACAATGTCAATATCCTTCCCGAAGACGCCCAAGATTCGGCCCAAAGGAGTCGTGTCGAAGAAGGACATCTTCGCGTAGAAGATATTGTTGATGGATGCGTGATGCAGGTTCTTCGAGGCGCATGCGGCCATGAGATCCATGGACATACCCCTATGATAAGATCAGCATGAAGCAAGAAAGGCAGTGGCATTCGCCTGACAAAAGAAGCGTAAACAGCGCTTGCCCGATACCAAGGACGGCATAAAGCATCTGGTAGAAGCCGAACGACCGATGGAAGGAACTGCGAAAAGTCAGCAAACGTCGTACAGCAGGCTACAGAATGCTCACTCGGCCTGCCACCAGACCAAGGTGTAGTTGTTCATGACTTGGAAGCCTTGCATCAAAGCCATGGTGAGGAAGAACAGAGGTACAGTGACCCAGCCCTTGCCGGCCTTCAGGTACTCCTTGTAGACTGTACGACAGCTGTCAACGCCCGTGAACGACCCACTGAACGTCAACACCCACCTCGCATGGATACAGAGCCGGTCGTGCGCTTCTCCTTGATGATGAGCTGACCGCGAAAGTGAGCACCGAGCCAATCTTGTCAAGACCGAATCACTGACCTTGCCCTGCATCTTCCCCGTCCCCTTACCCGCCTTCGAGATCTTCGCCCGCACTTCCTCCGCCGAGATAGCCTGCCTCTTCTCGCGATCTTGACTGTTCGTCATCCCCTGCGACTGCTCGCCACCAAACTCCGTCACCAAACGCGCGAAGTCACCATCCTTGGCTAGCAGCTCGTCGTATGTGCCCGCCTCGCTGATGCGACCGTTCGTGATTGTGTAGATGAAGTCGCAGTGCGAGAGGAAGTGCAGCGCGTGGGTGACGAGGATGACGGTCTTGCCCTTGGCCTTGAGCTTCATGATTGCGCCGTGGAAGAGCGCGCGGCCGACGTGAGCGTCGACAGCGGATAGTGGATCGTCGAGAAGGACGACGTCGGCGTCGCTGTAGAGGGCTCGGGCGATGTTGATCTGTATTGATGTCAGAAACGGTTTGGGAGGAAAGGGGTTGGAGTAACATACCCGCTGCTTCTGACCGCCAGAAAGGTTGATACCGGCCTCGCCAATCTGCAGGAGGTTAGTCAAGGCAAAGGAGCGTATGCGAGGCGCGTACCTCAGTAAGATCACCATCAGCAAGAACCTCGAGATCCGGAATCAGGCAGGCGTCGTTCAACACCTCCCAGTACCGCTCCTCGTCGTACTCCTTGCCGAACAAAATGTTGTCTCTCTAGGTCAAAGTCAGTCTTTTCTGCCTTCATATCTCAGACCCTTATCCACTCACCAGCGTCGCATTCTGCACCCACGCAATCTGCGAGCAGTACGCCAGCCCCGAGCGGAAGCGCACCTCGCCCGAGACCTTCTTCATCTCCCCAATCAGGCCCTGCAGCAAACTCGACTTCCCCGAGCCCACACTACCCACAATCGCGACCACATTTCCCGGCGCGATCTGCATATTCACATCCTCAACGCGGAAGACGCGCAGCGGGACGCCGGCGGGCTGCTCCTGCTCCGTGTGTGCTTGGGCGTCAGTGTGAGCCTCAGTCGATTTCTCCAAAGCCTTCTTCTCCTTCTCCGCCTCCTTCCTTTCCTTCTCATCCTTCTTCGCCTCCTTCTTGCTCTTATCCGGCTTCCCCGTCGCGAGCGACTTCTCCCACTCGAACGTCGCGTTGCGCACGTCGACGGCGAGCGGCAACTCGGGGTCGATGACGAAGGGGCGCGCGGGCATCGTCTCGGCGTGAAAGAGCTTCTTGAGGCGGACCATCGCGTTGCGGGCGTCCGCAGTGGCGGAGATCGAGCGCGGGAGGAAGAGCATCGGTTGACGGAGGGCCTGTGAGGGAGAGTCAGCTGTGAGGCTCAGTATGATTTGGACCAACTCTCACATTGAACAAACTGAGCGACGCGAAGATGACACCGGTGTCGAAGCCGTCGTGCGTGCTCGTATACGTGACGAAGGCGACGGTCGCTGCAAGTACGGGGATGGACCACGCAAAGGCCATGCTGGAGACCGGTCAGTATCCCAGTTCAACGAACAGCTCGACAAAGACGCACTTCGCCGAACGCAAATTCTGAATCCGGCGGATACCCTTAATCTCCTGGTTGCGGATCTTCGCGATACCTACGCCCTTGTCAGACTCTGCACCTACCAAAACATAGACACCACTCACGGTTCAAAAACGGCACCTCATAGCAAAAGTACTTCACAATCCGCATCGAGCCTGTCACGATAATCAGTCCACATCAGTTGCTTACACCCGTCAAATGACACTGACTCAGCACCTCGAGGATAACCTTCGCTCGCTGCTCCGTGAACTTCACCGAGGCCTTCCGCATCTTGATCTGGAAGTGCATGGAGCGCTCCTGAATGGGCATCATGAAGAAGAAGAGGACGAAGCCGACGAGGGCGCTCGGGCCGAGCTGCACGAGTAGAATGATCAGGCAGACGATGACTTGGATCGGGGCGGTCCATGCTAGCGAGGGGGTCAGTCAATACTTCATTGGGACTAGGATAAGTCGGTGGATAAGTACCTGCATGCTGTGGGAGGACATCAGATAAACTTGCCAACTCGATGTGAAGGGGGATATACTCACGAACCACTGTGCCGCCTGGTCTACGCGACTGACGTCCGTCGAGATGTGATTCACGAGGTTCGAATTCGGAATCTCGACTCGGGCCTTGCCAGACAGCAAAACACCTCGCTTGTAGATCGAGTTGATGAGGGTGGCCCTCGAAAGCGCGCCACTGTGCATGGAGCGCCAGAAGAACTGGGCCAGCTGTCAGCGTCCTTGCCCCCCTCGCTCCTCCAGCGACTGATTGACAATTTCGACTCACCTGATGTGTGCACAAACTCTGCAAAATAATGCAACACAACAAGCCAATCGCCATCCCCACCCCATTCCCAATCCCCGGCTCCGGCTGCCCCGCCGCCTTCGCCGCCTCCTTATCCCTCGAAAAATTAATGATTGCCTTGACAATAAGCGGGATCATCAGCTGCGCCGTATCTCCGACGACCTTGAAGATCCCTCCCATCCAGAACTCGCGCCCCAAGGCATCGTTGAGCGCCCACGCGAGGCTCGCTTCCTTCTTGCCTGTCGTGGTGCGCCACTCGTCTTCAAAGGCGGCGCGCCGGGAAGCGAAGTGGGAGGGCGTGGTCAGCGAGCGCAAAGTCCAGGTGAGGCGCTGGCGGAGGGTGGGGGAGATCTCGCCGGCGGAGAGGCGTTTGTTGTAGTCGGCGGCTTCGAGGATGCGGCGGTCCCAGGAGGCGTCGAAGACGGCGGAGAGGTGGCCTGTGGGGGGATAAGAATGAGACTAGGAGTTGGCAGGGATGTCAGCGTACCGGATTCGCGTGAGGGGTCGACTTTCCATAGGTCCGACGCTTGTAGCGTGCGCTGGTATCCGAGGACCTAAGCAGGGTGATTGAATGATGGAACCGAGTAGAGAGATCGAATGAGCCCATACCATGAGTGGTGTGATCCATTGGTATGTGAGTTGCGAGAGGAAGTTGGCGTGGGCCAGAGGGATGATCTGTCGGTGAACGTCAGACTACCGTAGCGTACGAACCGATAATCGGGCAACGCACCGGTGCATCGTCGATGTTGGCTGGCGGTGGGGGAGGCGCTTTGCCCGGAATCCTAACAAGTGCGCATGTTCAACTCGTGTACTCCCCACACAACTTCCCACGCACCAGAGTTGCCACCAATGCTCGCGGAGACGCAGACGCTGCTCCCCCTCGTCGAGCTGCAGCTTCTCGCCCGGGCCCGCTGCTGCGATCCCTCTGTTCGGCTTCCCTACATCCTTCGTGGTCTTCGCGTCCTTAGTTGTCGGAGTCGTCGTCTCCTTCCCAGCATCGTTCCCCTTCTCGTCAACGCTGCTAGAGCGGGAGGGCTGTTTCCCAGACATAATGAGCCTTCGTGTCGTGAGGTCCTGCATCAAGCCTTCGTATCGTGTCGTCGCTTATAACAAGGGCATCGTCCAAGCCAGGCTACGTGATCGCCGGAAAACTCGTCGTGAGTCCAAAAGGCAAGCCGCACGGTAAAGTACTCGCTATCGGAGTGACATGAGTGGGACGGGTGAAATGCCGCGCGATCTGAATGAATGCGTGCCCACGCAGGACCGAGGTCTTCCCCCCGCTATACTTAGCCCGCAGGTCGACCGGAGCTGTGCGCGTGTCGAGCTGGCGTCCACCGCGCTATTCAGAGACACCTGGCCCTCCGCGAACCCCTGCGAGCGCGCTGGCAAAATGCGAAGGAATATATTGCGGGCGTCTATCATTGCATTGATCAGGTCCCGATGACATCACGCGAGGTCTTTGGCGGGGAACTTGCGGGGAGGTAACCGCGTTCTCGTAAGCAGGAACGGTTGAACCGGGCGGCTCTCTGAGCGTCGTCGAACCACAGCGAGGCAGCTCGAAATCGGTAGACGAATCTCGGAGTCGTTCGATGATTGATCTTGGCAGGAGGGACGCAATGACGGAAGGAAAAGCCCTTACGGAACACAATGCCTTCCTAAAGGAGGAATCATGTCACAGTTTGGTCACGCCCTTGTTGAACTTTAATCTTGATTTAAGCAAATCGTTAGCCAAGTCCTGCAGCAGAGCTTCATCAACAAAAGCAATGGTCCTTGCGAGTCCAAAGCATATAAGCCCTTATGCCTCCTCACACACGGCAGAATATTTCCTGGTAATCGACGGCGGACGCAAGGAGTGACTGCGTTACTCTGTCACCCCCTGGCTCCCACGCTCGGCTTTCCTCCTACCATGACCACGCCTTCTTCTCATCCTTCGTAGGATGACTCTTCGACGCATTGTCCGCCTATCTGCGAGCAACAGGACCGGACTGGGCTCAAGATCCACTGTGCTAGCTGTATTGACCACCTCGGATAGTAATTAGCCGCCTACATAAGCAGCCGCTTTGACGCGTCAAGTCGACGAAGGTTCAGATTCAACGCCCAGCAATAGAGACCTCTGCTTCGCCTTACCAATCCTTGGATTTGCCTCTCGGACGCGTACTGGGCCCTCTCTGTCAGACTTATCTTGCCTCTCGGACGCATACTGGGTCTAGCTCTCGTTCCGCTGTATAAAAGGACGATGATCTGCATGACGATGTCTCACTGCGCACTGCGATACCCACACACCCACCTCAGGCCTCTACACAACACACCGAACTAGCATGCCTACCCCCTCAGCTGCCCGCGCCTACAATGCCTCAGAGGCACCCAAGATCGACGACCCCATCGCCGTCTTCGTAGGCGGCACGAACGGAATCGGTCGCGCCATGGCCTCCGCCTTTGCCCAACACAACAATGGGCGCGCGCGCATCGTCATCATCGGCAGAAGCCAAGAGGCCGCGGACTCACTCCGCGCCTCCCTCCCCTCCCCCGCCCGCGAGCAGATGGTGTTCATCCCCTGCGATATGCGCCTCATGCGCAACGTCGCCGCCGCGGTGCGCGAGATCGCCTCCCACGGGATCACCAAGATCAACTACCTCGTCATGTCCTCGGGCGTCCTGCCCGCAGAGGGGCGCAAGGAGACGGACGAAGGCATCGACGAGAAGCTCGCGATCGTGTACTACGGGCGGTGGAAGTTCCTGTACGACCTGCAGCCGCAGCTCAAGGCGGCCCTCGCAGCCGGCGAGCCCGCGAAGGTCATCTCCGTGCAGGCCGCGGGCGGCGGCGCGCCCATCGACGTCGACGACCTCGGGCTGAAGAAGAAGTATGGGTTGATTCACACCGCGCAGACGCACGCGACGTACAACGACCTGATGGTTGTCGTGAGTGCTCCCCCCTCATCATCGGCCTGACCTCGGACGCTGACGGCATCCTTCCAGAAATTCGCGGAGCTCCATCCCGAGATGACCTTCGTGCACTCGTATCCGGGCGTCGTGCGTACGAGCATCCTGGCGAATGCGCCGTCGCTGGCGTTGAAGGCGCTCTACTACGTGCTGTACCCGTTCATGACGCTCATTGGGCACTCGGCGGAGGACTGCGCGGAGCTGATGTGGTATGCGCTATACCACAGTGGGCCCGGTGTCGAGAGAATTAACCCGGAGGGCGAGAGCATCGGGATGACCAACTACTTTGGCGATGAAGAGAGCAAGGAGCGCCTTTGGGAGCACACTCTGGAGGCGACGCGTTCGAAGTGAGGCAGAGCTGTACTGTTAATTTACGATGGCTGTGTATGAGGATACGCTTGGCAAGGACTCTGGATCTCTTTTTCAGCGAGTGAGACTCGTTCAGAACGCGTTTCTGGTACGCCACCACCTTGCGCTCGCCGCGGACGTCGGCGAGCACGCTGACGCGGCGTCGACGTCGTCGTTGAAACGGCCAGGAACGTCGCGCGCCGCGGTTTCGAAATGGAAGGCGCACGTGTATTTCATCACGTGCGGTGATTGGTCCGTTCCAGGCAGCCGACCTTTTTCTTTCCCGACCTCCATCTTTCGCTGTGCGTCGCCGGCGCCAGCGCTCTCCCGGCTTTCTCTGACTTCCCGGCCTCGGCGCGGTGCTCGACAGCCATGACGACTCCACACGTTATCGCCTCCTCGTCCGGCCATCCCACACAGTCCTCCACGACCTCCAATGGCGTCGTCGGCAACCAGTACAGAGTCGGCAAGAAGATTGGCGAGGGCTCGTTTGGTGTCGTCTTTGAGGGTGGGTAGACGTGTGCTTGACGCGGGCGCGGTATGGGGCGGTCTGTGCGAACAATGCAAGCGAGACGCCCGAGGGGTCGGACGGGTTCGATCCCCCGTACCGCTATACTGCCGCCGCCTATTGTCTGCTTTATTGTCTTCAGAGTTCTTACGCGTCTGCAGGCGCCAAACTAGTCTCCAACACGCCGGTAGCCATCAAGTTTGTGCGTGACCGCCTTGTCGTGTAGGCGCCTCTAACCCTCCTCAAGGAACCCCGCAAGTCGGATGCCCCGCAACTTCGGGACGAATTCCGCTCGTACAGGACATTGCACGGCACTCGTGCGTAGCCCATACCCAATCCACTGACCGAAGCTTACACCCCCGCTTAGCTGGCGTACCCCAGGTACACTACTTCGGCCAAGAGGGCCTGCACAACGTCCTTGTTATCGATCTCCTCGGACCCAACCTCGAGGACCTCTTCGATATGTGCGGCCGGAAGTTCAGCATCAAGACAGTCTGCATGGCCGCCAAGCAGATGGTATACACCTTCAATTTTGCGCGTCATCGAACGTCGGGCTCACGTTACCGCAGGTCACCCGCGTGCAGTCCATCCACGAGAAGTCCTTGATCTACCGTGACATCAAGCCGGACAACTTCTTGATCGGTGTACCGAACACCAAGACCGCTAATACCATCCACATCATCGGTAGGTACCCTTTTTCGCCCGAGTCGTATGAGAGAAGGCTTCTGCAATAACTGCCATATCATCTTGCCTTTGCCCCGTGACAGAAATTAACATATTTCCTCTCAGACTTCGGTATGGCGAAGCACTACCGCGACCCGAAGACGAAGGTGCATATACCGTACAGAGAGCGTAAATCGCTTTCTGGCACCGCGCGTTACATGTCCATCAATACGCACTTGGGACGCGAGCAGTCGCGCCGCGACGACTTGGAGTCCCTTGGCCACGTCTTCATGTACTTCCTGCGCGGTGGGCTGCCATGGCAGGGTCTCCGCGCCGCGACCAACAAGCAGAAGTACGAGAAGATCGGGGAGAAGAAACAGACGACACCTATACAGGAACTATGCGAGGGCTTCCCTGGTGCGTTCGTTCTGGCATCGGCGTCGGTGATGAATTGACGGTTTTGGCAGAGGAGTTCGCTATATACATGAACTATGTTCGCAAGCTTGGCTTCGAGGAGACTCCTGACTACGACTTCCTGCGCGAGCTCTTCACCAAGGTCCTTAAGACCTTGAATGAGCCCGAGGACGGCGTGTTCGACTGGATGCTCTTGAATGGCGGTAGAGGATGGGAGGCTAGCAGTGTACGTCCCATAATACATGAAGCACACCATCTGTCTGACATCTTCAATAGGCTGCTAGTGCCCACGCCAACGCCTCTTCGCCACATGCTCCCAGAGAGCATCGCAGGCACCGCGAGCATAGGGAACACCGCGAGCGCGAACATCGCAGCTCCCGTGCGCAGGGTCAGGACGGCTCTTCACCCTTGGTGCTCAGCCCGACGCCGGCACACGTTCGCCCCAGCCAGCGTCGGCCAAACACCGGCGAGCGCAGTTCACCGCGCGACATCAGCAGCGTGCAGCCGCTCGCGCCAAACAGCCGCCGTGCCAGCCACCGCGATACTAACTCGAACCTCGTTACGCCGCACCCGTATGCGACGGCGCCGAGCCCGACACCGTATCGCACGAGCACGAGCGGCGCGCTGGGGCGGCAGTCATCGGCGCTCGCGATGCCGAGCGACGGGCAGGTCGACGGCTCGGCATCACGGGAGGGCACCGCGAACGGCACCGGTCCGCGCGAGGTGGCGGGCAGCCGGGGCATGGGTGTATACGACCGCGACATGAGACGGCTCAACGAGGACGAGGACGGCGGGCACGGGGGCCGCAAGGGCTTCTGGGCGTCGCTCTGCTGCAAGGCATAGTCGACTGCGGGGCAGTGATGCCATACCTTTTGGGTAGGTGGTCATTGTCCTCCGCCGTCGTCGTCTTGTCAGCTGGCTGACCGGCGCCGCGCAGATTGATATCCCACCTACCTGATCGTATTTAAGCGCCACTTTTAATCACCCCGACCTTGGTTTTCGTCCTGCATTGTTTTTGGTTCACGGTCCCTTCCATTGTGTTCATGGCCTCATCCCTGGCTCGCCTATTTTATCCTCGTCGTCATCGTCTCGTCTAGCGCTCCGCCGCCCGTCGCTCCCTGGTCCGGTCTCCATCTCCACGGTGCCTTCGCGGCACACGCCTGTTCCCTACCCCATACGCTTGTCCCAGCACCCGCCGTCCCCTACGCCTCCCTGTACCGTCGCGGCCCCGCGCCGCCACGGTCTTTGTGCATGTCCCGCTCACGCTGTCCTGCCTGTGGTTAACGATAGTCTCACGAACGTCTCGTCTGCGGCATCCAGTATATTATAGCACGCACACCCTTATTCGTAGCTCCATATCCCACTTGGCTCGCGCTCGTTTCGCATCGTGTTCGTAATTACAGTAGCAAGAAACTTTCGTATCCACGGATTACAGTACTTGCTGGATTGAAATCGGACTGAGGATGGACAGAATACACATTTGAAGCAGTACGCGACGAGGAGGGTAAGTACACAGAGATATGGACGCGCGCATAGGTAAGTACAGTAGAAATCGTACAAGGGCAGATATCAGAGAGTACAAGGAGAGGATGTTCGTGGCGAGATTCTGCAAGTCTATGGTGGCGACGTTGACCGCCCGCCTGGAGGTCATCTTGTCACTCCCCGGCGTCATTGGGCACATGCGCATGTCCTCTGTGCTGCATGTTGGCGGCTGCGTTCGGCCCCTGCTGTCGCAGTTCATTTGACGTGGAATAAGCCACGGGCCCAGGGGCTTGATGTGTTCCCGCATTGGCACCCGCATTCCGTCGTGTTGTGCTGGGACCTGATGGCCCTACGCCATCGGCGTTCAGTGCGCTCTCGACATCCGTCGTCCTGCCCGAGCCAATTCGGTAGACCGCACCACCTCTCTGATCTCCTTCCACGCATTCGGCACAATACGGCGCGAGCGGAATTTTGCATGCCTGGCGCAGGCTATCCTCGTCTGGCGGGTGCGAAGACTTGACTGTACGTCGTAGGTCACCGTCCGAGCTGCTGTGATTCGCGAGCCACAGAAACTGCAGCAAGCCTAGCGACTCGGGTACTTTCTGATCCTTTCCCGAGCGCCGTAGCAGAAGCTGGCAGGCGATTCCGAGCACCAAGGACACGGTCAGGCCGATAGAGATAGGGACTTCGTTGAGCTAATCGACATTTCAGTTGCAAGCTAGGAAAGAGGACGCCAGGCTGCGTACCTGCAGCTGCGGGACCAGTCGAGGGACCTCGATGGGTACGGTGGCAATACGTTCTATACCGTATCGATTAGTAGCGTCGATTTGATTGACTACGTCGTTGATCAGCTAACCTTGGATAAATCGATGGTTCTCCAGACTTACAAGACCAGAAATAGGCGGCGGCGAGCCGTCTGACCGCGTTCTCTAGATCATGCAGTTGCACACGACTTCGGGCTTGCAAATGCGGCACAGAGCTAACTGACCCCTCTGAATCAGATTGCTCGAGATCGAGGATAGTCATGACGAAGCTAAGCGCTTTGCTTCAGTAAATAAAAATCACAGAGCCGGATATTAACGCTCACCTTTCCATGAAGCCAAGATGAGGACTGTTCCCAGTCGAGCTTGCGGCCGTGCCCGACAGCGACAAGGAGGTTGTGTACTGCTCTCTGAATGCTCGAGTCCACTGCACGTACAAATCAGTGTCATGCAAAAGTTGGTAATGAGCGCGCACGGACAAGGTCCAGTATATTCAACTGGTGAGTTGATACGAGTGGCTGAGGTTCCCAATCATACCACTTTGACGTGCTGCGAAAGCTTGGTACTTCGTTAGGCAAAGGCAGACGTGTCTTGGTGTCGACCTTGATTGTGTGGTTATAGCTGTAGATGTTGCAGCCGACCATAGATATATTCCTGGAGTGGTTGAAGAGTTGCGGTAGCTCGAAGCGAGGGAGGAGTTTGCCCATCGAGTCCCTGATGTCGAAGGTCCCGTAGATGTAGAAGCTGCGGTTCTCGGCGTTATAGTGTCTGTTCTTCGATACGTCGTGCTGAGTAAACACTACGGTATTGTTTTCTGTGCAATCTTAATTCAGGAGCGTATAGAGGAGTTTTGAGTGGCTGACTTACGTGCGAGGTATGCCAGCTCAATATCACGCTGCTGAGTACCGTTTGGATAGATATGCGAGACGCTGTACGAAGTCGCCTCCGTGCTGTGAGGGTCGGTGTCGTTATTGATCAGCTGCAGAGACACAAGCGCTCCGCAGGTAACGTCGAAAGTCGTCGCATTCACGGTAGTGTTCAATGACCCATCATTCGAGGAAAGGCGATCGTACATTGTGGCGTTGGCTAAACCGATAGTCGCCTCGTAGTCCTGAATCGCGAGGAAAGGCAGCAAGCTGGACGCGCCACCTAGGATGGCTTGTGCATCTGAGGACCGCAGATGATATCCTTTGCTGCTTGGTTTGTCAGCGGGATACGAATCGACAAGGTACTTCACTCACTAGATCAGGTCATAAACATGTGGGTAGGCGAGTTGGGATGTTGTTGAGTTTACCGTGTACAGAGTACCAGTCTTCACGGTGAACATGGCAGGGATAGTAACGTGGAGGATAGATGTGCTGACGAGGTAGGTCGCTATGCAGAACACCCAAATTGCCGCGGTTCGGACCGATAGCTGGTTCCACAAGGTCAAGAGCGCCGAGCCGAGTCCGATCCATGCATTGAATTCGTCGTGAATTCCCGAGGCGGTCGTTGGGTCAGCCAGTAAGAGTCGTTGTGTCGCGAGCCGTTGTGTGAGCCACACAAGCAAGGAAGCATAGAGCTAGTGATCATTCAGCCATTGACGAGCCTCAGTTAAATGAGACGGGGACGAACTGTTGCGAAGCCCGTCGCCGCTATTGTCATGGCAGTCGAAGTCCTTCCGATCCAGTGTTCCGACAACGGGATGAAGACGCGCTCCTCGATGTGCAGCTTACATATCACTAGAAGAGTGATATGTATACCTATCAGCAGTATGTGCAACGAATATAACGTGGTCGTCGAAACCAGGACTGTCCAAGATTTCTCTGCGCGACAAAGACCGTTACCGATGCGTTGCGACTGTGTATATCTATTTACTGACCTTTCACGCCATTCCACGCCTTGCCCAAGGCCTCGTTGCGGTTGGTTCCGAAGTAACCCATGTCGTCGGCGGCGGCGAGGCACCTATTGCAGCTGAGTATGCCCTTTATAGTAGACCCAGATGCTGTACTTCCCGCGACAGGCAAGGATCAGAACAAACCGGAGAGCAACATTCCGAGCGCTGCCTTGGCCGCGCACCGTATCTGATGCTTGCGAGCGGGCAGCGCTCAACGCCCAGGACGCATGTCATGGCTTCGGCCTCGTACGCCTCTGGATATTCAATGAGTGCCGCAGAGACAGTTCAAATCCGTTATCGTTGATGCATTGGGTGACTATCTAAAATAGCGTGTCAGAAATTGAGCCGCGCGCTGACAAGCCCTACGAGTCCGACCGCTTACCAGGTTATGGAAGCAAAGATATCGTATTGAGGCCTGCGTACCTGTTGAGGGCTATGACAGCCCACCGTGATGCGGGAACACGATGCGCAATGACAGTCAGCACCGCCAACCCGCGCGAAGCCTAGTACCCTTTGCGGGGATTCAATGAGTCTCGTCGCTGTTGAAGCGCCTTCCGGTCTTGGCGCACAAGCGTGGACTTCTTGGAATCATCCGCAAGGTTTCCGTCAGAGCTCGCGACACGTTGTATACCTTGTCCGTCCTTCCGGGGCCAGGATCTCGACGATGTTGAATGGGCTTGAAAGTGCTAAGTTACACCCTTGCGCCGTAAGTATCCTATTAGAAAATCAGTTTCAGGTGACGAGTCCGAGCATCGTGTCCCGACAATGGTTAGCCCAACGAAACCAAGAAGTGGTAGATCACGTACGCGCAGAAAGTGCGCATGCCATAGTATTGTAACTCGACGCATGCTGGACCATGCTTAGCTGGCGGGGCACAGACCACGTCAGTATTTTACAAATTCATCGTTAGTAATGAGTCATGAGCTTCAGTTAGTGCGCCAACGGGGGGAGACTCCCTCAGGAACTTTCTTCGCGTTCAAAGGCACAGCGGCCAGACGGTGGGGGTAATGAGAGGTTTGTTTGTCTGATATCAACCACAGATATTGAAGCATCAAGGCCAAGGAAGAAGTCGCGTGGCGCTTGTGATCAGTACGGTAGACCATGTAGTTCCTTAGGGGAAAACAACGGTGTAGATAGGCAAGGGGAATTGGGCAGGAGTCATATACGATGCGGCGCCATTTGCAATTGGGAGATACGCGCCGCACTTGGCGTGTTCGTCACTTGAGGGAGGGTATAAGGCTGCTCCAATCGGATGGTCGTGGCGGTTTGCGACAAGATGCGGGTGTGGGAAAGTTTATGGTCAAGCGCACGTGAGCTTTGTCGGCACTTGCCGCAATCATGTTCGATCTTACTTACACACCGTTTCTTCAGGTGTACAGCGCCGAGACGATTGGTGTAGTCGCTGCTACCTCGCAGCTAGGAATGATCAAGTATATTCGGACGCGCGGCACGCTTTGGCACAAATCGAGACGCGGTCATAAGCCCCTCCAATTATCAGCTTCTGGATGGTTCGGACACGAAGAAAACAGTGGAAGTATATCCAGGCGCACATCATCTGGCGATACAGTAGCTTGGTTCACATCCAAACTCACACGAAAGACCCTGGCATCATCGACACTAGTCCTGCCTTGCGATTTAGGTTCATCGAAAATATGGCATAATTATCGACTGGCTGAGTATTACCGCCTGTCATGAAGACACTGTTCGAGTCCGACCGTGCGACGTACAAGTACAGGTATTTCCATGTGCTGTATACATACTGCAATAAGCCTACTAAAGTATTCACTGACTGCATAGAGGGAGCGTGAGATAGGATAATTTATGTGTTAGATAGCGATGTGCGATGCGAGGGGGGACCATGCAGAGTAACGGGAGAATGTATGCGAGGAGTCGATGCGAAGGATACGTCGTGTATCTGGTCGTGACGTGCGAACGAAGAAGTATGCGCGGGATGAGCGTTGAAGCTGGGAGAGGAATGCAAGGCCGAGAGTCGAGCGGGTATGACTGGATAGACGTGGTGAAAGTGACCGCCGCCTTCATCTCTTAGTCGAACGTCCCAATTGCGGAGGACAGGTTCCCGCCCCAAGACACGCTATGTCGGTAGCGCTTCTTGCGCTCCTTGATAGTGTCGGGCGATGGCTTATGGTCGTTCGCTGCTGCGCCGGAGGTCGCACCAAAGGTCACCGCATGCTGCACTACCGCTTCTTTCTTTTGTGCGCCGTCGAAGCTAAGGCTCCTAGCACGCGAGCCAGGCCGAGCGTTGGACTGGTCGCGCGAGTCGGCCGCTGGATCGACGCCTGCCGCCTTCAGGAGGTCCGCAAATGGCGAGTGATCGCAAGTGTTCTCCATCCGATGTGCGTATTTACAGCAAAGGGATCTACGGAAGGTTAGTGTCTGGGACCAAACGATAGTCGAACCACGCACCCTTCCGTACTTGTAGCAAAGACGAACTGGCCGCCTAGCTGATTGACTTCCCCGCTCTTCGCGGTCGGCGAAGTCCCCCGCAACGCGCGCAGGACGAAGCCCACAAACCCTGTCTTCTTGTCCTTCCGCGCGCGAGGCACGCCTCCCACGCATGTCTCCGTCGCCTCCCTCATGCCGAGCGTGCTATACACAAATCGCGCCTCGTCCGTGTACATGTGCACGCGCACGCTAACTCGCCGGCCTGCACCATATACGTGGCCCTCTGGGAATCCGAGCACGCGCATGTACTTCGCGATAAGCGAGTGCGCTCCCGTGTTCACGAGCACCAGATCCACGTCGTGTTCGTGCTTATCGATGAGGGGCGCGTCGTCGAGGCGCTCAAGGGAGGCGCGGACTTTCGACACGTACTCTTGGTCGAGCGGGCACCAGAAGTGGCGGAGGAAGAGGACGACGGTGATGCGAGCACGATCAGGTGACGCGGTGCCGTTGAGAATGGCACCGAACGCAACGCATCTGCCGGAGGACGAATGCAAGGGGAGAGACGATAGTCGCTCGAGCAGTTCGGGTTGAAGGAGGTTAGGATCGATCGCCACGTCGGTACCGGACGCCATGTGCTGGCTATCATCCCGGATGGCGCGGGGGGTGTCGATCGTGTCCTCATCCTGCGCTACGCGGGGTGTCTTGTCACCGCTCCTGCCCGCCTTGTCGGATGATGACGCGGATGAGTTAGAGCGTGTATGAACGGACGACGGGGGAGTAGACTGCGACTCTGTCGAGCCGAACATTGACGTGCCATCCTCCGAGATGGGCGTGATGGGACCCTCCGTAGAGCGCTGCGGCGTAGGCGTGCTGAGAACGAGTGGTGTGGATACCGCACGCTGCTTCACTTCAGCGATTGGGATGAGGTTCTGCGGGGCGCCGGCAGGCAGCTCCACGGAGACGGGTAGTGAGATGGAACTCTTGCGTAGACGAGCTTGTTTCATTGAGTCGGCAGAGGTTGAGTGACTGATGCTTCTCGGTCGTCGCTTGGATAGGAAGAACAACCGCGAGAACTTCATCTTGTTCGACTGCGCGTCAGGCACTCGAGGGGGCGTCCTCAAGGATGCGTCGCTCTCGGTGCCGTCCTCATCGACGGGATGGAGGTTGGCGGAGGGCGTGCTGGCGCTGTAATGATGACTAGTGCCTGAGCTGGCACTACTGCTGCTGGACTGGCGCGAAACGCCAGATGGGGGTGTGAAGAGGCGCCACGCTGACCCGCTGGGGGAGGGGCTGCCTTTGGCTGTGAGGTGGGAAGTAATGGAGGGGAGTGGCGAAGCTGGGGCATCGAGTCCGAAGGTGTTGGAGCGTTTGCGGTAGTGGGGAGGGGAAGTGGGTCTTGCGCATGCTGAGACGTCGGGTTCCTTCCTGAAGGACATCATGCACTCCGGCGGGGGGCTTGGTTGCAGTTCGAAGGCGACGATTGGGGAGGATGCGTTGGCGCCGCGCGATGACATGCCCAGGCCGACTCTGTCATCGGAGGGAGGACTGATGCTCCAGACATCGCGCGGGACCGGCACGGGCAGAGATGCGCGCTTCTGGCGGCGTGGTGTAGGTGTAGGGGAGTCGGAGAGTGGGGTCAAGTCGAGCAGGGCCGCGACGTCGATGGAGGGGACTGGCTTGCGCTTGATGCGGTGCACGCCTGGGGTGCTGGACATGGGCGGGGTGACTGCAGCGCTGGTCATCGTCGGGGACGTCGGCGTGATGTGGTGAGTGCGTCTGAACGCGTCTTGATCAGATTCGCGTCTGGGCGAGATCTAATCAAGGGAACAAAAGAGAGCGAAGGCAAGAACAAAGGGCGGGGAGAGACTGGAAGGGGTCAAAAGGAAAGGCGGGTGCTCTGCATGAGGCTGTTTATCAAGAAGCGTGCTCGGGTTGCGGCGTGCACCATGGCGACTACCTCCGCGCCACGTGAAGGCAATTGATTGAATGGCTCCGCGCCGGCCGCTTGCCGCACGCCATCCGCACTTCAACCGTGAATTTGGCGAACAGGCGTGTCCTTCATGGTGCCGGGCAAGTAGAATCGTTCCTCCGTCCCGCGTTCCTGTAGGAAGCTGTCGATGCATTCGTTCTTGGAAATATTTCTGACAACTTTTGCCAGCAATCTTCCGAGGCTTGCCGACAAGCCTCTGGTCCGGCTCCAGCTACGCAGTTGGCGCTAGGTGGCGCGGGGATTGACTGGGCTCTGACTGCTGGCACACGTCTGAACTTTAGTGTCTTCAGTCGTACGCGGCGTACGCCAGTGTTTGCGTCCACCGCAGTGTCAAACGTGATGGTGGACTATGAGAACTGATAAGCGGGGGAGCTCGTGAGGAACGGTGGAGAGCACGCGACGTGTTTGACGCTCACCTTCCACCGAAGGTAGCTACTCATTAGATGCTCGCGCACCCCTTCATCCCGCAAGAGGATCGTCGCCAAACGGAACCGAAGGGGACTGGTCGATCTGGAGATCAGCAGTCAGCTAACGTTGGATAGTCTCGCCATGTCTGGATAGAGGTACGACACTGGCTACTTCCATGAGCTTTTTGATTCTCAACCAAGAAAGTACGGCCAGCGATACTATAATCGTCCAATTTTGGTGGCGCACGCCAACGTCTTGGAGTGTCCGTTAACGCAACTGCCGAAGGTCAATCTATCGGCTCGCGTCAGCGCGTGGTACTCGTAGACTGCATAGCCTTGAATACACACCTTTGGCGTCTATATTAGGTTGAGACGTCCGCTGGCGACCTCGAGTGACGGCGGGGACCATCGGTTCCTGTCATAAGGCAAGGTGAGAGTCGACGAAGCCGGAGCACGTCCAGGAAGTCTTGTTTGTAGGTCAAGCCACCATAATGTAAAATTTTGTGAGCGTTAGGACGCTGAAATCAAGGTCTACGTACCCCTCGAGCCCTTCAAAAGCCGACGGTTGAAAAGCGGACATAATCTCGGCAAACGCCGAGGTTTGTATTTGGGTCCGACCACAGACATTCGCAGTACTCGCGGCTACCTCAACTCTGTTCAGCGCTATAGGGAGCTTGTATCAGTCCTAATGCGACGACCGTACTAAGCGAGCAAAGCGTCGGAGTTGAACATCGCATCATGTGGTCGTGGGAATGCAGTTTACTTCCGTTTCGGCAACACCCGCAAGGCTTTGCACCTTGCTGCCCACCATCATGAGGTCTCCCTACGTTTACGAGGGCACGCCAACCGCTCGATTTCTCCGCTACATCTCACAAAGAGGACCCATCGGCGCTCCTCTGCTTCTTCTAGTCGGCGGCTTTCTGGCATTCTACGTTCTAGCGAAGATATTCTCCAGCTTCCTCCCCGCGGACGCTGTCCCGGACTCATCGTGCGTCGTGGACCTCGGCTACGCGCGCTATGAAGGTATATGTGAAGAAGATACGACACGCTTCTTAGGCGTGCGCTATGCTGCTTCACCAATAGGCGAGGCAGAACGCATGTATACATGATCGCCAAAGTCGTCTAAATTTCGCACTCAGGAAACCTGCGGTGGCGCGCACCGCAACCTCCACCATCCTCTGAATCAATCATCAAGGCAGATACCCAGCCAAAGATTTGTGGGCAAGGTAGTCGCGGGAACAATCCCGTAGTCCCCGCTTGGGCTCAAGGTCGACAGCACGCCGCCCGTGCACCCGTAGAAGACTGGTCTGAAGACTGCCTCTTTCTGAAGTATGTTTATTCTTCTCTCAATGTGACCCTCTCCCGACTGTTATATGAAGCGTGTACTCTCCTGGCAAACTACATCCTGGCCCCCGCTTGCCCGTTCTCGTCTGGATCCACGGTGGAGGCTACATGCGCGGAGATGTGGCTAGCTACGACGGCATCGACCTCATGCAACAAGCGGAGGGAGGACTCGTCATCGTCGAAGTCCAGTACCGATTAGGCGTGTTCGGCTTTCTTGCGGGGCACGAGTTGCAGGCGGACGGCACTGCAAACGCCGGCTTGCGTGAGCCGCGACATTCTTCACGTCCTCACTGCTAACTGACATCTAAAAGTTGATCAAGACTTCGCACTGAAATGGATCAAAGACCACGTAGGTTGCATACCAGGAAGGAGGGGTAAATAAAACTGACGGGCGAGTGTAGATAGCGAAGTTCGGCGGCAACCCGAGTGAGGTAGCTGTATGGGGAGAATCAGCAGGTAAACTGGTCTCTTCGCTCGAATTTTTGTTCCAACTGACGACCTTACCAGGCGCTGGGTCCGTCTTGCAGCACCTTATCGCCAATGATGGGCGTACGACACCGCCACTGTTCAAGAGGGTGATCGCGACGTCGACCTTCCTGCCACCGCAATATGCGTATGACGACGATATTCCTGAGGTACCGTGCATCATTGTTCTTGTTACTTTACCGGCTCATTATACTTAGGGCATATACAACGAAGTTCTGATTCAGACTGGGTACGTCGGAAAAGCGACCACTCGACTGCTCGCCACTGTCACATCTTGGCTGATCACTTCTCATAGTTGTTCAGCCGCCAACTCCCACCTCCGCTGTTTGCGTAGTGCAGACGCAAACCTTCTCCTCGCCGTCAACCACGACATGTCCGACAAAGCTTTCTACGGGACGTTTCTCTTCGTTCCCGTCGTCGATGGCATCTTCGTTCGCCAGCGACCCTCGCAGGCCTTGTCGCAGGGGAGGCTGAACGCGGTGAGTGCCGCTCCTATTCAAACCGATCCATCTCTGACGATGCCATACCAGCGAGACCTTCTCGCTCTCGGCATCACCTACGAAGGCCTTAATTTCGTAGACCCTGCGCGCCCCGAGCCCGACTCCGCGGCCTATATTCGCAAGATCTTCCCGAAGATGAGCACTGCTGACGCTCGCAGGGGTGCGGAGGTGTATCGCAATGTAGGGGATGCGACGGAGCGAGCTGTGGCAATCATGGGCGAATGTGAGTGTGATGCCCATTCTCCTACAAGATATTCTCTTTGCGTCAGACGCGTCGTTGCGGAGCTTCAGGCTATTCAACGCGTTTCATGCCAACGGGCCCTCCACGAGTTTGCTAAAGTTGATTTCTTCAGCGATCTTCATCTGTCCAGGCTATGCGCTGATGCGCGCTTTCGATGCTCCATATAAGGTGCGTGGCGGTCACCTACAAGGAAGGGTATCGACCAAACTCCCTTTAGGGCGTATTGGCAGTGCCGCCAGGGAGGCATGGACAAGACATGCCGTACTTCTTTCCATCGTAAGTCTGATCGTTTCTGAGCTCTTTTTAATATAACGCCTCGACGCCCATTATAACGCTTGTTGACGCGATATTCACGTAGCCGTAATCCTTCTTCCTCCGAACGCTTCGACAACGCGGCTTTCCAACGCGCGTTTGTGGGCTCCGTCTTCGACTTTGCGCGCACGGGGAACCCCAACAATAAGCACCCAGCAAGTACTACGAAAGACATCAGGCCAACTTGGCCGGTGTGGTCTCCTTCAGCGCCGACGGAGATGCTCTTCAATCGCACAGGAGACGAGCCTGTTGTGCGGACCACCCGTACCCGGACTGACGTGTTGGAGCGATGCAGGTGCGTTCGCCCGTTCGTTCGTGCCAATCAGCAGACGGAGCTCACGTGCGAATAGGTTTTGGGAAAGCGTCAGCGAAGCGGCAGGACAGTAAAACGACATTCCGAGGTCTAAATCCCCGTAGCTATACGGCTGAATCAGCATTTGCACCGTGTTCTATCCTTCCCAAGGACGTCAGCGCGTATCTTTTCGGAACTTTCTCCATCTCCCTGCCGGCCGGCCCCCGAAGGTGGAAGGCGGGATTCGCGGTCGCGTGACATGAAGAAGCACCCACCGATCATTGACGCGTCGCGTCGCGTCCAACAACCTCTCCTGCGCGGATCATTTCGTCATTGTTGTCCCAATTTGGGCCTTTTTCGACATTCAGCACCGCCCCCATCCTCTCGTATAAGTACTCTGGCTGCGCGTTTTTAATTCTTGTCCTTTCCCCCCATCTTCCCCCTCCTTCCCTTCCCCTCCCCCATTCCCCTCCCCTCCGACGCGTCACCTCCCAAGGCAGTGCCTCACCGAGCCCATCTCGAGCGAGGTCTCCGCTTGTCCATCCCTTCGTGACCGCTGACCACTTTCTGCACGTCGGCACGGCGCTGTGGTCCGAAATTTAGGTGCGATCATAGCATATATGCGGTCAATATTTGTACTGATACCTCCCTTCGTAGATCTGACGCCCGTGTCGTCTGTGTGCACGGGATAGGCAGCTACACCGCGGCGTTGCGCGCCGCATCTCGCATGGTGAGTACGCCATAACCTTGCAGCCGGTCCGACGCATCTCGAGTACATGGCAGGTTGGCTGAAGTCTTCGTGGTGTATGCATCCGTCACGTCCTGAGCCATGACCCACATTGTCACATGCTATCCGCTTGTCGTCGAAGAAACATACTCAGTGAGTCCTGCTGCCATGTCGTGCATAGCTGACTTCACTAACGATCTTCTCTGCAGCGAGGACGATGGCGTTCCGCTATCGCTTGCGTCGATAAGTGGTTTGGTGTACGTTGTCAGTGGATTGAATCGCCGCCGGCTTCTGATGAGCCACTGCAGTCCAATACACAACGAGAACCGCGGACGTCCGCGTGGGCCTGGCGTGGACGCATCCTGCCAGTCAGTCCCGCTTCTTCGAACCAAATGGCACCCCAACTGAACCACTTACACGTGTCGCGCACTGATCACGATCCATTGGTCCTTGTCTACTTCGAGGATAGACGCGTAGGTCAAGTCGCCCGTAGCTCAAAGCGACGCGAACATACATAGCGGACCTGAAATTAGGAGGTACTTAAGGTAAGTAAGATGGCGATATACATAGGTAAGGTTTACAGATACAGATGCAAAGAGGTAGGCATGTCGATAATCCCCCACTGACAGTCCTACTCCATGAACAGCTTCTTCAGATAGTCGCCCGCGACCTGTTTGATAGAGGGATCAACTGCCGGATTCCCTAGCAAGTCCTGCTTTTCGATCAGCGCCTAGCTCTGACAACAACTCACCCTACTCACAATTGCGCGATCGCTCTTTTGCTTGACGGCGGCGACCTGCTTCGAGTGCTCGAGCTCCCGCTCCTCGCGCTCGAGCCGCATGCGCTCCACCTCGTATCGTTCTCGACTCTCCCTCTCCTCGCGCTCCTCTTTGCGCCGCAAATAGTCGAGCTTGAGCTTGTTCGTCTGCGTCTGCATTTGTAGATGCTGCGTCTGCGTCTGCAGAAACTGCAAGTACGCAGTAAGCATCGGTTGAGTAAGCGTGACGTTCACCGCGCCGGATTCGCTCTGGGGTTGCGACGACGAGGCGTGTTGTGCTGAGAAAGATAGGGTAGGCTGCGCGGGTGCGGGAGCTGGCGCTGGCGCTGGCACGGGTGGAGGCACCGGCGGCTGGGGCTGAGCTTGTGGCTGCGGTGGCGGCTGCGCAGGGGCGGAGACGGGCGTGTGCGAGTATTGCGGCGTCGAAGAAGAGACCTGGTGCGAAGAATAGTGCGGCTGGGAAGAGGGAGGCATAGACGATGGCGGTGCAGCTGAGGGTGGTGGGCCCATGTTGATGAAGGAGATTGTCGGGTTGGCCGTCGTCTGCTCCTGATAATCGGGCCCATCATCGTCTGGCTGCTCGGGGGCGATACTGGCACTGCCGCCGCCTGAGTTGCGGGTGGTGATAGGCCTCGTCATGGCGGGATCGCCGTTCCAGCGACGGTAGAACAGATCGTACCAGCCCATGCGGCGCCAGTGGTCGATGGTGCGCGCATTGATGTTACCGACATCGCACCCGGCCCTTTTGGCATTTTGCAGTCGACGTTCGTACTCGCGGATGCGGTCTGTCTCTCCATACGCAGACAGATCGGCGAGCCCATTCTGCGAGCAGTAGGTCTCGAACGCGTAGATCTGACGAAAGATGTTGAAGTTCCGCTCGTAGCAGCCTTTCAGCGCCTGATATGTTTTCTTATTGTCAAAGACTTCGCTCGCGCAATCGCGCAGACACGAGTTCTTGGTAGCGCGAAGAGAACTCCAGTGGTCGTCCTGATTGACACCCATGAGCCAGGTGAAGAGCTTGGTCTTCTCGTCGTCGGTCCAGTGCTTGGCACCCTGGCCGCCTCCATCTGGGTCGTAGGTCTCCGGTGTATCATCCGTTGTGTCACGCCGTCGTTTAGGCGGGGCATGGGTGAGCAAAGCCTGCTCAGGCTGCTTGCGCTTCAGGGCGGGGGACGTGTGCGCGGCGAACGAGACCTGGTGATGGGGAGAAGGGGGCTGGGGGGCTGGCGGTTGGGCGGGGGATGTGATGCGGGCGTAGGCGTCGGGGCGCGGGTAGGGAGGCGGCGCCAGATGGCTGGCGAGCGCCTGCCCGAGGCCAGGATGAGCCGCATGAGCCGCATAGGTCTGTGCTTGTCGTGATCAGCAACTGCGAGCCGGTTTGAGGGAGGCGCTGTGCGCACCGAGGCCGACGAGCTGCGGCGCTCGTGCATGGATTGCATGTGGCCATATTGAAGATCTCTGCGCGTCGCCGTGAGGTGAGCGCCGACGACAACCAGCGAAAACCGACTCACCCGTGCTCCATCCGATTCGCTTCGTCCGGTTCTTGAGCTGGCCTGTCTCCTCCCGATTTGGTTTGCCCATAGGCTTGTTTGGTCGAAAAGGGGTAGGTAAACATGAGCAAAGATGGCTCAAGATCAGGCGCCGCAGGATTTCCTTTGTTGTTCAAACGTTCAGGGGACCTCGCCCCTTTACCACTCTTTGTTCATCCTCCAAAGCTTGCTCTAGACTTCGCAGCGTCTTCAAATGAGGGCCCTCATATTATGTGCTCTATGAAGCTCGAGGTCTTTGCCCCCGTTGATGGCAGCTCGAGGGGATGCTTCTTGAATGACGTTCGCGGACGTCGATCGTCGCGGGTGCCCGCACGCGGTTTGCCGCCGTTTTATGGCCGCTGCGTCGTTCATTTGAGCACGGCTCGAGACGCCGAGCCCGACTGCATCCCGTCGCCCGATGTGCGAGTCGCCTCCGCGAATCATGCTCGAGGAATTCTCTCTGGCAACGCGCATGGTCTAGGCCTCCAGGGCACTCAAGGGCGGCATCTCCGTTTCCGGATATGGATCTCCTCTTTCTCTTGTGGAAGGTTGGGAAGAACCCCGAAGGAAACCGACCTGCTTTCCTGGCTTGGAGTGTACCAGTTTGCGACAGGCGATGCCTGACCGACTCGCCATTGTAGAAGGCACTCCGGCTTGCAACGAGTTTGTGATGAAGCAGGACGCCCTTTGGCCAGTCCTCCGCGCATTGACATCGTTACGCTCCCCATGCTCCTTAGACTCTAGAATGCGAGTCATTAGCCTCAGTATTGCAACAGGCACTGCACGCCTCAGCGTACGTGAGTGACCGATCTATATGTGCCCGCTTATGTCAATAATCGAGAACTGCCTGTGCAATTGATATGGACGCCGTGTCCAAGTTCTCAAAAATCAGTACCTCTCGCTCGCTGTTCATAGTGTGCTCATCCTTGACAGACTTTTGGGACACAATTATACCTCAAATCCTCAGTGACCAACATCGTATGCACGTAGGTGAACGTCGTCAGCGGTGACCAGGAGGCCGTCTTTCCATGCTCGCTCCTCTGATGCGCCATCCCGCGCGCATCAGGCGGGACAGGAAGGTCAGGATCACTGATCTTGCATGGTGAGTTGCTGACCATAGGCGAGAAACTGTCCCAATCTGACTCCGATATTGCAGCAATGCCGCGCCACGAGGAGGACATACAATGCTCGCCGATGGTGAGCTCACCCTCGGCCAACGCAGACGAGCGCCGCCGACATCGAGTCTCACGCCGCCACGTTCGGGAAATCGACCCGGATTGAACTTTGAAGTTGAACCAGCACACCCATTCTCCCACGCTATCGCGTGACCTCGGCGATTGCCGAGATCTCATCCCCGAAGACAAGTTGGAAGTTCGAACTTGCGAAGTCGAACATGCGTTCTGCCCGTCGGGACACCGCGAACTTGGATGAACTGACTTGGCGGGGCGCTAGAACACATCTGCAGAATGTATGCGGTTGTGTGTGCGCCTCGTGACATGCCGACAATAATAAGATACAGAATAAGTTAAGCGGGATAGCATGCGACGATGGGCGGTAGGCGAATACGAGGCCAGCTCGATTCGAGATGTAGACGAATTTTGTCCAAGACGGAGAGTTGTGTATAGTAAACTTTCATCAAATTTATCCCCTTCACATGCCTCCAGGCGGACGATCCGCCGTCGCGGAAGGTGCGTATCGCCGGGCCTTTGGGCCGACGGGCGGTACCGTCGCGATCTCGACAGGTTCTTCCAGCAGCACACCTTTCTCTTCTGGCACATAGAAGCTCGCCGATAGCGGCAGAAGCACCACCGAGTACTGGAATTGCATAGCCTCAGCGCTCAGCAGACCCGTGTCACCAATAGGCTTGCAAGAAAAGGAAATGGAGGAAAAGATGATGGTGAACTCACGTCAATGCTGAAGTAAGGGATGGCGAAGGAGGGCTTGAGGTTTCTTGGAAGCCAGATCTCGCCGCGGAATGTGGCGCGTTGGCCTCCTGTCGCTGTCGCGGCGGGCCACCAGACGGCGCGCGAAATGGGCGCGGTTTGGTCGGCGGGCATGGGTGGCGCGGTAGGCATGATGCGGCGGTGGCCAGCGGGAGCGGCTACCCGCATGCTAAGTCGGCGTTGAAGGTGGACGAAAAGGTGCGCGGGACGAGCAAGGGCGTCGAGTGCCGGTGCGTCTGGGCAAGAAATTGTGAGACTGCACGGAATGACGGTCCCGCGTGTGTACGAGAGCTGGGCGGTGCGTAAGCAGGGCGCATGGAGAGGAAGCGGCGACACGCACGGGGAGCGCCAGGGAGAGCTGCAAGTCAGCGTAAGTGGGTCGAGCGCGTGCCGAGCGCGAGGTGCATAACGCACAGAGATGGACGTGAAGACATCACGTTTGCCGTAGAGTGTACCCCGGGTCTTGACCTTTATGGGGCGCATTAGCAGCGCGCATTAGCAGACAAGGACCTAGGCGCGCACCTTGCGGGTGAGGTAGCCCGAAGGATCCTCCTCTGGTCCTAAAATGGAGCTCCTTGTCCGGTAGGCCAGTTGTCGGAGTTCGGACGCGGGTGGTGGCTGAACGCGCGGGTGGTAGAAGAACATGGTGCTAATTCTGTCAATGAATGGATGAGATTGACGGAAGAGCCGCGAGCTGAGATGGATCCTCACTTGTGATGGTGGCGAAAGAGTCCACCGCGAACAATAACAGCTTCGAAGTAGTAGTAGATGGATGCCGGCACGTCTTTCTCTAGGAAAGTCGGCGGCAGGCGGATCGCATCGGTCGCTGGCCCCGACTGAAGGTCGTGTGGCACAGACATCCTCGTCGGTAGCTCGACGCTGAAGGGCCATCGGTAGTAACCTTTCAGCTTTCCACGAAAGCGCTGGTCGCCCGACTGATTCGGATCGCCGTCGCTAGTCGTCCATAAATTCTGCGTCAGCGACAGAAAGGTAAAGTCCTGCCGGTACGGGTAACGGTCATTGAGATAGCGGCCCGATATCTGTTCTAGGTCAAGCACACGAACAAGCGCGAGTATCCTTCTGTCCGGCTCACCTCGATGTACACCTTCGTAATCGGCTCTGCAGAGTCCAGGTCGAGCGTCATGGTACCCTTGATGGGGTTGCCTTCCATGAAGGCGGGGGCGTCGCCCGCCGAGCGCGACGCCGGTGCGTGGCTGACGAGCTTGAGCGATGCCCAGACACGCTTCTTGTGGGTCATGTGCAGAGTGTACTCGCGCGGGGCCGAGTTGAAGCTAGGTGGGGGCGTCGGCGCGCGCTCGGCGTATCCAGGCAGGCCCCCCTGGTCCTCTTCATCGCGACCATCGACGTCCTCTTCGGCGTCATCGTGCAGGCCAGGGGGGAGAGGGAGGCCATGCGGACGCCCCGGGCCGCTACGTGAGAAGAGACGCCGTACGTTGTTCGCTCGGCCGGCGGGCGCGGTTGATGGGCGCACAAAGCTGACGGAACCCGAGGACATGGTGGTTGCGGGCAAGGGCTTGCACTCATCAGAACTGCAAAGGCCAGCACTGGCAACGCCTGGTATTTATACCGATTACGCGCTGGTCCACCGCGGCGGTTTATAACCGCGAAAGGTAGGCTCGGATCAAATTCGAAGACACCCTCGAGAGAACTCGCCACACGCCCGAACGCGGGGAAGCGTTGGAGGGTGATGTATGTGGAAGAGCTTGCCTTTCGCCTATTCATGTTGAGTTCGAAGAGCGGCTCCGCTCCCGGCGACGTCACGAGAATGCTGGCAATCTACTGGTGGCTTGATTCTGGAGAAGGCAAGGGGAAGGTATGGAAAGCCGGAGCTACACGCCTCCCCGGCAACTTCTGTGCCTGATTGGGCCGGCTTGCCGATGAAGGGACCCCGGTCACCGTTGAGTCACCATGCCTTTTAAGTCGTGTTTAAGTATACGTTGGGGAATTTATGAGTCAAAGCTGCTCTGGCCCGCACGTTTAGTTGTATAGTTTCTGAGACGCTACTGTACGTGGGCACCCCACCCATTCCTCTCCTCTACCCATGCATCCCCCGTCACATCTGAATGCATCACAAAAGACACCCGCTCCCCCCGAAAATCCATGTTAAAATGTGTCACTTTGTTAGAAGGAAAGAAGACCAGATCTCCCGGGCGTAGAGCCAGGATCAACCCAGCCTCGTACAATACCAGCTCCCCACCTTCCCACTGTCCCATAGGACAAACAACGCACAGAATCTTGTCCCCATGGTCTCGGTGGGCGAGGGTGCAGACGCAGAAGTTGACGACATAGCCACCAAAGGGCGCGCAGGGAGAGTCTGAGTGTAGGGGAAGGTCCTCGACATATGCGCGCAGCTCGTACTCTTCATTTGGTAGGTACTGCGCCATCTGAGAGCGTTCATGTCAGCGAACTTAGGAGAGTCCGAGCAAACGAAGAATGTACGCTGGTACGAATCCACTCGAAAAGAGGCTGTAGCATCTCGCACATAGCCTGGTACCCAGCAGGGTCCTCGCGAATTTCTTGAGACTCGCGTGGTATGCGTTGATAAGGATTGCTCTTGCCAGCCTCACCCCTGACTATACGGGTGGCATAGGCCTTGTCAGGGCCAGGCAAATCCTTGTCGCCCTTTGAAGTGTCAGATACTTTGGAAAGATGTGTCTGAAGAGCGTGGCTTACTTTCTCGGAATATCTATTATACCAGGTGTAATGAATGGCCACAAAGCCAGAGTAGAGGGTTCCTGTGGATTCGTCGTAGTGCAGGTCCTTCGGATATAAGGTCTTGAGGCGGTCCAAAATGCTATCGAGTAATTGCAGAAAGGGGCTGGATAGTCCGGGCGGTGCTGCAGCTTCCTTGGGTACCAGCAGGGCAAGGAGCGCCTCTTTCTGCTCCTTGATATCCCTGCCTTTCAAGTGGAGAGGAACACTATTCATTTTTGTCAACAAAAAAGCCCGGAACTTTCGGGATTCAGCCTACCCCTTAAGCACGCTAGGATCCACCACGACATAGGCCCCTTCCACAAGCGAGCCCAGGCTGTCGTCCCCTGCAGAGTATTTGTTTGACAACTAGCAACCTGTGAGCGCTTGTCCATATTCCCATCCAGCACACATACCGTATATTCGAGGTCATCAATGTCTCGAGGAGTGTACATGTTATCTTGAACGTCACACCTTGCTTGGGCAGTCCACGCTATCTTGGTCGCTGGTGTGACGGGACATGAATCGGCGCCGACTTGAAATTCTGTCTGAATGACGCGCGGGACAGGCAGACAAACCTGCTGTTCGAAGGAAGAGAACTTGGCGTCCAAGGGCCTTTCTAACCAGCGCTCATCCAGGTCGGGAAGGGCGTAGGCACTACGTGTCAGATTAGCCCTGTTAATCATACAATTAAGACAAACATACTTGAGATGTAGCACTTTCCTCAGCGAATCCCAAACTTCCCATTCGGTCAAGGGTACCCGCCTCTTCTCGGAGGGAACATAGAGGGAAGGGGTACAATTACTCGACTTCCACTTGTCGTATACCTGAGCTGCAAGAGGTCGGTAATGCCGCTTCACTTCTCGCCCCATAGGAGTGTCTGACCGCAATTAATCAGTTTTTTGCCATGTCGAAAAATATAGAGAGTACCTTCAGGATTGTGGAGAATGGCGCCCATGGTCATCACCTCTCCCACAGTCACAGTCTTGCCATATATCTTAGCCAGATGTCCCTGCACTGCTAAGATCGGCAGGACCATCGGAGATCCTAGCAAAGAGTCAGCCTGTTTATTATGGGGGAACGATCCGACCGCACCTGCGATTGCCAAGTACAGCAAACGTGTTCCATTCGCTATCCAGCTAGACAGAGTGGTAGCGCAGATCCCGAGCCGCTTTGCCTGCTCTTTCCTGCATGCGCCTCTGCCAATAGATTTGGCGCAACGACTGGGCCCTTTGCTAGAAGCCCGTGCTACTCGGTCCTCCCTATGGCAAACGGTCAGTTTTCAATGGGGGTATAAGAGGCATTCACTGACGCGTCAATCAGCAGAGTAAGCTGCATATACGCCATTGCCAGATGCAGACCGACGAGGGCCTTGTCGCCGTTGAGGGATTTGATGGTGCATGCCAGAGAGACGTCCAGCGCGTCATGGGAAGCATGCTGCAGGGCGTTCGCACTCGCCTGGGTCAGAAGAGTCATGAGAATGTCCGTTTGTGCGTTGTTGAGAGGAGAACACAGGTGTTCCAATTCCAGGCGACAGTCTTCTGTAGGCTCGGGCGCTGCTGATGCGATCCGCCAATCATGATGTATTCTTCGCGAGGCTGCATCTGTGTTCAGCGTATTTCCTTGGACAGAAGATGTGCACGAACTCTGGGGGCCATCTTCTCCGCCCTCGTCTTCACCCTCCACCTCGCTCTCTCTAGCTTCGGCGTGTTCACGCTGATTCTCCCGACGCTTAGCTCTCTTGCGGTTCTTGCGTTTCTTAGAGAGCCTGCGTGGCTGTGCCATTCCTTGCCCTCCACCACCGCCACCTCCGTCCCCTCCACCATCACCAACCTGGCGCCGGCGTAGAGAGCGACCGCGGCGTGTCCCCTCCTCGCCCTCCTCTTCGTCATGTACCTCTTCTTCCGGAGAGCCATGACTAGCACCTTCTTGTTCGACATCTAACCAGGGATTGCCGTTGTCATTTACTCCTAATCCGCCACATTAATTCGCAATTCACCCCCATGTGCAAGACAGTGAACTCACCTCCCATAGCTGCCTTCTTCTTTGGTGGACAGGCCTGACTGTCCACTACAGGGTCTTCAGAACTGTGGGTGCGCTTCTGTCCCTTGCAGGCTTGGTCGGGTAGAGGGCAGAAGTCCGAAAGGTGTGGAGAAGGCGCAAATGAGGCGGCGAACCTCTCGGTATCGGTGGTGCTGATAGCAGTGCTCTCTCTTGTAAAAGAATAGCCTGTAGAAGATATGTGCCTCTCAGAGGATTGGTCTTCCAGAAGTGTGGCCGACGATGAGCGCTGGCGTTCGATGATATGCCTTTGGTCGTGAACAGAGCGTAGAAGGGCAGTCTGTGTTCCTTGCGGTAAGATGGTGTCCTGAGCATGGTCTAGTAAGGCCTGAAGAACATCCACAGGAAGTTTGATGGTGACAAAGTCCCCCATAGTTGACGGGGCAGTCCAAGAAGTAGGTGCGGAAGGCCAGCACGCCCATCCCACGTTCACCCCACGTGCTATGCGCAATCACGTGACAAGGAGATTTAACGGCCCACCGTTACTTCTGCACTAGTCTTGATTTTGCAGTTTTCCCTTCGGGGCTCTCCATTACTGCCACCTCAATGGTCCAAAAGCAGAATCAAGGGGATTTGAACTCAGATGATGCAGACAACACAGGCAAAAGGAATGAGAGGCAAGCGAGATGAAAGAAGGGACAAGACAATATAAGAGCAAAATCAAAGGCCGAGCCAAGTAGAATATCAGATTTAGGAGTACAGAAGTATCTAGAGATGATATATAAAGCAGACAAGTACGAGGTACTGTTCGCACTTGTATACTCCTACCAAGTCGGGCGATCCTCGTGCTCTGCTCCACGGAGACTGGATGCGTCGGGGGTGGGGTGCTTCAAGGGAGCTGGTCGCCAGCATTGGACGTGGACGGGTGATTGCGGTTGTGGGAACTTGCAATGGGAGACGACGTGTCGGTATGGCGGCATCGCAGCGGCATCGTCAGCCCTCGGTGTCTTTGCGTACGTTCTAGAGACCTCTGTGCGTGTGCAGGTTCATAGGCAGCGTGCGCGCACGGTCTTCTCTCCCCCTCTCGGTCACCAGTCCCTGCCGCAGATTGTGCAAAACCGGAGACGACAGGAGCTCTTGCGGAGCGAACCTCGCCCGCATCCACATGGATGGAGGGCGCTGAGGTTGACGGCGATGCGGTGAGCCTCTGAGGTCGCCAAGTCAGCGCGGGTCATGTGGAACGCAAGTTCAAAGGAGGCGGCGGTGAAGGGTTGCTGGACGGTTGTGGGGAATTGATGAGGGCAAGGCAGCCTCGCAGCAGCCGTATTGAAGCAGGCCGAGTCCGCTCAAGGTCCAGCGCGGTGCATGCAACCCAGCCCGTCTCCCCTCTCTCCTGCGCGGGGCCCCTGCCCTCGCGCGTGGCTTTCAGTGCGGGGGGCTGGCGCGCGCGCCCAGACTGCGCATAGGTGTGGCAAAGTTGATAATGTGCTCCTCAATTGGTGCCGCTTGCGTAGTCATCGCCTCCGAGCTCCGCGCTATCAACCGTACGAGGCGAGGCAGAGGTGCGCAAACGTCCGCTGACAACTGTTGCCGAGAGGCCGTCAGAGGGGCCAGTGGCGATGCGAGGGGAGGAAGGCGTGATGGCAGTGGCGTGAAGGGATGCACGCAGGGGGTGGGCGTGGGATGGCAATAGGTACTGCGCGCACTGCGCCCTAATGGCGCGTAATCATCATCCTGCTCCTGTTAGCGTAGGGGGAGGGGAGCCCGCGGGGGTAGGGTGATTGTCGAAGGAAGTGGGGGCTCGCAGAGGGGGAGGAAGCGAGGGCGAAGGAGAGGTCGAGGGAGGGCAGCTGTCGAAGGGGGAGTAGGATGAGGGAGGGTAGCTGTCCGAGGGGTGGGGAGGTGGGCGCGCGAAGGGGAAGGGATCAATAATGAGGGAGGGGAGTTGTCGCAGGGGGATCAGGTCGAGCAGTGGGGATGTTTTTTTCAGTATATCTTTGAAGAGGGAGAGGATAGGGTAAGAGGTGAAGGTAAGGGAGGGGTGAAAGGAGGGAAGGGGCAGCAGGAAGGGAGGGTCAAAGGGGGCCAAGGGAGGTGAAGTGGGAATGGAGGGGGGGAAGAGGGAGATCAAGGCAAGGTCGGTGCGAGGGGAGAGAGGAGCGGGTGGGTGGTCAAACGCAAGAGGACGATAGGGTGCTTGTAGGCGCCCTGTTGGTTTTTTGAAGGGGATGGAGAATCGAATGGGGAGAGGGAGTAGCACCGTGTTACTGTCGTTGTGGAGGAGAAGCGGCAAAGAGAGAGGGTGCGAAGGTTGCGCGGAGGGGAAGGGCAGGTCGCCATCGTTCTGCACGTTGCGGGGCGTTATGAAGCGCGGCGATGGCAAGAATAGACCCGGCATAAGCGTAGTCTGTGGGATGGGAGGGTCAGAAAGGGAAGCTAGGGCGAATGATGCTCGAGACGCACACAGGTTGGCTGCTTGCCGTGTGTGAGCAAGAACGCGTCCCAGCGCGCGATAGGGCGCAGGCGAGCGTGTCGCGGCCGAGCGGTCTGCGGTCCGCGTCCGTGCGCGGCTTGAGGGGCGCCGCCGGGCGGCTCGCGCTGCTCATAGCAGGGCCCGAATGACCTCGGCAGTAGCTACATGTGAGAATCCAAAGGCCAGCAGTTCAAGATCATCGCCGGTTGAAGACGATATCACTCGATATCAGCGAGCGCCTACTGGCCCCCACGCTATCTTGTTCCTGACCTCCATCCCGCACTCGTCTTGTCATGGCAAATATCCACTCGCCCGCCGTCGCTGGTCCTTCCACCACCAAAGCGGCGTTGTTCAACATACCCGCATCCGGTTCTTACTTCCCGAAGCCCAGGGCGATCCCAGTATTGCTGCCGTGTTCGATAGGTATGTCTTCCTCGCTTATACGCGTACAATTCTGACGTCCCGTTGCTGGATAGCTTCGTCGCGGCGGCAGAGATATCCAGGGCCGCACGCCAAGGAGCACCTTCGCTGCGTGCGAGGGAACCGGCAACCTGTCCCCCACCCCCTCCTAGCACCCGTTACCTCCCTCCTCCTGCCACCTCCATAATAGCGACACGTCGGCGTGCTCGTCTTCTGCTTCATATATCGCCTTGACGGCACCAGCGCTGGTCTCGCCTTTACCGCTTTGCTGATATTCAACTATAATTCAGTCAGCCAAGATGCCCTCCCCCCAGCGCAGAGGCCAGACCCTGCACAATTATCCCTGCAGAACCCTCCAAACCGCCCTCCTCACCCTCCTCCTCACCCACCCCGCCCTCGCCGACGTAACCTGGCTCAGCCCCTCCGCGGGCGACATCTACGGCCCCGCAGACACGCTCGTCGCCAAATGGACTGCAGACAAGGATATCACTTCTCCGTCCTTCCGCCTCTGTTTGGCCAAAGGCGGGAATGGTGACGATAATGGCGGCGACAGTGGTTCAGACAACGACGAAATTGAGTCGCGCTCCGGAGATGGACTCGAATCGCGTGGCTCGATATCGGCGGGTGCGGATCGCAGACATGGCCGGACGTAACGCATAGCGGGGGCGCGTCGATGATGATTATGTGCGTGTTGTTTGGATGAACGAGGCTAGATTGTATACTAAATGGACGTTACAGGGCTGTCCCGAGCGTCACCGCGGATCACCCGCACTACTTGACCATGGAGGACAACTATGGGACGAGATTGCGGTCGCCTACTTTCTCGCTGAGCAGTGAGTCGCATCCATCTCCTTACACATCGCTGGAAACTCAAGTTCTCTTCAGAATCCGCCCCTGCCAGCCCCAATCCACCTCCAGCCGCCCCCGCTGCACTGAATAACGACGAGGACCCCGCTCAGGCCCAGGCTCCTCTAGCCGCCGCCAGCACGCCGTCGCCCGTCGCTGGTCCAATCGCACCACCCGCACCACCTCCCCCGCCCAGCTCACCCGAGGTCCTCTCCTCCCGCACACCTGCCCCCACAGCCGCCTTCGCCGTGCCCATCTCTATCGTTGGCGCCATCCTCCTCATCGCCCTCTATCTCGGCTTCCACCAACGCAGTGCCCTGTGCAAAGCGCGCCAGCGCGACGCGGAGAAATTGTCCCGCCAGACCAGTGCCAGCAGCTTTGGCGCGTCGAGCACGCTCCCTGGTGACCTTGCCACTGCGCTTGCCCCGCTCAAGCAGGCGTCGCCGGCGAATTCGTGTCATGGTCACCCGCAGTTGGCCGTCCCGCATAGTTATGGGTGTGGGATCCCTGTCCCATTATACGCTGCGCCAGTGGAAGTGATGAGGGAGCCGCGGAGGTCGACGCGGCAGGAGTATCGGCCTCCTTTTGTGGACCGGGCGTACTCGAGAAGAGACGAACACGCCGCATCATGGTTGGACTCCCAGTCATTGTCTAGGTCGTCGACAAAGGATTTGTACCATCCCTCGTCTAGGCAAGTCTATGGCGGATATCGCTCCTCGTCGTCGCGCGAGCTGCACTACCATTCATCTCATGCACCTCGCTCGTCCCGCTCGTCCGAGTATCGCGAGCATCGTCCTTCCAGCAGATCCTCCCGGGAATACTACCCGTCCATGGACCACATGCTGCACCCTCAATACAC
Source organism: Pleurotus ostreatus/Saccharomyces cerevisiae fusant (assembly GCA_024196135.1). Taxonomy (NCBI): domain Eukaryota; kingdom Fungi; species Pleurotus ostreatus/Saccharomyces cerevisiae fusant. Next base: position 1,647 of record JAMQCK010000081.1, on the reverse strand, counting down.
TCGCACCTCGCCATCGCGCAGCTCGACACGCACCAGCGAGCTGCCTGCGAGACACCGCCAGCAATACCCTCTGTCGCGCCCCTCGACAATATGGAGTGACGCGAGCGGCGAGACAGCCGTCACGGAGTCGGTGCTGGCGGACTATGCGGACTTTGAGGACGTCGACCGCGATGAGTATCGACGCGAACGTCGTCAGCGGGAGGACCGTCACCGCCGCTCACGAACACCGTCCTGCCTTCTGCCCGCGCCTCAAAAACTTCACGTACGCACTGAAGGCCCTGATCTCGCCACGTCCCCAGGCATCGAGAGGTACTTGGTCTTGGAGAAGGACTTGCCTGGTCGACCTATCGATTAGAACAGCCCTCCTTGTACATCTTTAGGACTGTCGTCTGGTCGATGCCAAATGCTGAATGCAGAGCTTCACAATGTCTTTCTGATGGAAAGGACTTGCACCGGCTAACAACTTGCACTTCGCCGAGATCACCTCCTTCGTCAAAATGGCCACCCCCATCTGTGCACGCCCCCAACGACGCCGTCGCTGAGATCTCGCAACCTCCCCCCCTCATCCCTGGCACGAAGATCTGCTGCGCGAACGTGCCACGCGCGGGTCGAAGACTGCCATGGCTTCGGGGAAGGTGGCGGGCTGCCTGTCCGACGAGTGATGTCGGGTGCTGAACCGGCGTACAGGGGCCGCATGGACTTTAGCAACCGCGAGGTGGTGCTCATCGTCATCTGGTTCTTCTTCACGCCGCAAGATGCGATGAGCCACGGCCTCACGCACGACTTCCAGCGCCTCGTCGACCTTCCGGATGTCTTGATGAAAATTTGCGAGGTGCTTGACCGCGTCGTTGGCCGCGACCTGCACGTCATCCTTACCGTTGGCCCCCTCGATCAGGTTCTGCACTCGGCACCCTGTCTGGGGGATGCCATGAACGCATGCTGACTATCTATCAGAAATGTTGACGTTCTCGCAGAAGGGCAATAACGCACCGGTCAATATGCCCACCGGCGATATCTATGGTCAAGATTACTCCCGGCTGGGTTCCAAGCCAACGACGATCGCTACTTTGTTCGACAAGGTCAGAGGTGGAGAAGGGGGAGAGGGGGAAGGAGAGACAACGCGCAGAGTCGCGCACTCGCACGTTCGTCTTCGGCGACGTACGACGGGCCGGAGAGAAGTGAGAAGAACGGGAGAAGGGGGTTGAGAACGAGGAGAAGTGGGGGAGAAGGGGGGAAGGGAGCGCGAGGTGCAAGAGAAGGAGAGCAAGTGGGATAGAATTACATAGAATGGACTTGGTAAAGCGAAGGGAAGAGGGTAAGAAGGTGGGGAAGGGAAGGGCGGGGGAGGAGGGGATCAGAAGGGATGCATCCACCGAGTTTGAGGGATGGAATTGATCGCTTGAGCGAGGACAATGCGAATAGAGCGAAGGGGAAGAGTGGGGGAATGTGGGGGGAAGGGGTAATAAGCCCCCATGCCTCGAGAAGCGGCGCATCTCGGCCAACTCGTTCATTTCGGACTGTGCTCACTCGCGCGAAGGTGGGGGTGGGGTAAGATGAAATTGTATTTGCAGTCTACGTATATGGGGTGTAGGCCTAGAGTATCTACGACGACGGGGGGCAGGACCGGGGGGGGGGGGGGGGGGGGGG